>OY757940.1:0-47500 GCA_963585895.1 Sepioteuthis lessoniana | reverse complement strand
TCGGCATACATGTCCGTCAACTTAACTTTGACCCTTCCCACGACATGTCTTCTAAGCAAATACTAAATCTTAAAAAGTGTCTTGAATCGCAAAAACTGCAATGAAACGAAATCATTGTTTATTTGTAAAAAAAATTTTTTTTAATACAGTAGATACATTTTAATTAAGAGTATTATTTGAATTTATGGCAATTCATTAATGGTTTAAAATATCTGAAAATACTTTTTTTTCACATGGAAATATCTGAATGTTGTTTACTATATCTAACTAGATAACAAGATCCACACAAATAGATAGTTTCTGACAATCTTTCTATTTATACCTGTCAATGATCATCAATCAATCTAACTCATTAACCTATCTCACTATATGCAGTTTCGATAAAAACTAGTCAGAATTGTCTTTTCATTCAACAACACGAAAAAACATTGAGAAAGAAATTCATAAGATGCAGACGTCACTGGCAGACATTTTTTTTTCTTCTGAGAGATGACCTAATCAATTGACGGAACTTTTGCTGGTCCAATAAATCGGTGCACATTCATCAGTGAAGAAGTAATTTACTTCAATTGAACGCATTGGAATAATTACAGCCCATTAGACATTTATGAAGCGCCAAAGACAAAGTTAAATTGCAAAGTCACTCAGATCATCTAGCATCTTTCATCTGTCTACAATGAAATAATTTATTTTTCAAATATAAAGCTATCTGGAATTTTCATTATAAGAAAATGTAAGTATTTTGACTTCATTGTACAGTTTTCTTTTTTTTTTTTAGAATATTTTTTGTAAAGAAAAGATTAATGGGAAATAAAGTAATATTTTAAAAACAACAAAATAGAAAACAATGGAAGTTTTTATCTTTTAGAAAATAATAAATAAACAAATTAAATCAAGTGACTTCAACTTTTCTTTGAAAAGCAGTTTAAAAAACATGACGTTAAAATTTAAATTAAAACCAAAACCAAGCATTAAGCATGAAAATCACATTTTTTGTTGTTTTTAATTTTCCTTTTCTTTCCAAATTAAATCATCTGTAACGAACAAATTTGAAACCTGGTAGATTTTATTTAAAGTAATAAAATTGATTTATTCATAGATTTTAAAAGATGAAAACTTCAATGAGTGACAATTTTTCAAAGTATATTTGATTTTGATAGATGAATAATTACAGAAAAACTACAAAGAACAAAATCACCGAAAGATAAATCACAAAAAATATCTCAAAAATTTTCAAAGAATTTTTCGACAAAAGTTACGGAAATTTCATTAAAATCTTTTTTGTTGTTTTCCTGTTGTTATTGTTATATTTGTATTCGCTGGTGAGATTAAATTTTAAAAGTTTTTCTTTATTTATTTACTCTAGTATTAATTATATTTTCTGGTATATTTCTGCTCACGTTAATTAGTGACTTCCAGTCTCATTGCGTTCCCCTTATTTCTGGGCTTGTTTCATAAATAAGCTAAGCTTAGTAAATAACTAGTTCCTATTGATATTAACTGTGATCACTTCTCGTACTCCCATAGTATACTGGTTTGTAAAATAGACAAGCAAACCATTCATAGTTACTTCAAGTCTCAGTAGGTGCCTCAAACTTCTGACTGTGCCACAAATAATCTAAGCTTATTAAATAACCATTTTCCTGTCTATTGCTAAGGGTTAAACATGAAAGTATTTTTATCGATTGAGGATTAATATTTCCTTTTTTTCTTATTACTGTCACAATTTTTTAATGTTTAGAAATATATAAAAATATATATACATAAAAATAATAATAGTTAATAGCAATAAGAATCAAAATTTAATAAGGAAACTTAATTGGCCTGATGAGTAGAGTGTTCGCCAATGGTCCCGGAGACCGGGTTCAATCTCAGGTTGAGTCATACCAAAGACTCAGAAAATAGTGCTTGATGCCACCTTGCTTAACACTCAGCATTATAAGGTAAGGATCAAGGTAAAGTGGAGCAAGCCAGGGAATTGAGTAGCAGCCTCCTCTACACCTCGGTGTAGTAGCTATCGAAAAGGGAGCTTTCGGGTCACCTTCGATTAAGGTCGCTAACTTTACTTACTATCACTTGTTCTCTGGGAAAGGCTAGTAGTTTGTAATAACATAAAATGTCTGATAGCTAGTGAGACAACTCTTCGAACTAATTAAACAATTGTCGGCAACAGATAAATTATCACTCTCATGGTAGGCTCCCATAAATAAACACTCCACTGTTACCTCAATAAAATGTTTGTCAATAAGCACCGTAGGTTAAAAAAAATTTGATCTCGAGTAGTGCCTATCAGACAAAATGCTTTGCTTTTCTAAAAGGACCAGACAATTTTCTTGAAGAAATCTTAGTTTATGACCCCCAACTCCGTTGCGGAAAACCAAAAGTAAAAAAACCTAAAGAACATTAAATGGAAAATATCCCTACTGGATCTGACTATAAAATCCACAGGATTATAATCCACTCAACTCACAGACATCTTGTTTTTTTTTGTTTAGTTTTTCTTCCAAGAGATGAACTAAACAAATAAATTGATTATTTTTTAACAAATGTCAGGAAATTATATAAGTATGAGAGTGACCCACCGGCGGAAAGGGCCGGGAATACGCACGGACGACCAAAGTCAATGTTGCAGGAGTACTACAAGGAGACACGCTAGCCCCATACCTCTTTATCATCTGTCTAGACTACGTGCTTAGAACTTCGATCGACAAAATCAGAGAAAATGGCTTCGAGCTGACGAAGAAAAGAAGCAAAAGGTACCCCGCAAAAACAATCACAGACACCGACTACGCTGATGACTTGGCGTTACTTGGCGAATACGCCTAATCAAGCAGAGACACTACTGCATAGTTTGGAACGAGCTGCAGCAGGCATTGGCCTCCATGTCAATGCGCACAAAACTGAATATATGTGTTACAACTAAACGGGCAACATTACCACACTAGACGGAGCCTCTCTGAGGCTAGTGGACAAATGCACCCACCTAGGAAGTAGCGTCTCACTAACCGAAAACGACATCGACACACGACTAACGAAAGCATGGACGGCTATAGACAGGCTCTCAATCATATGGAAATCAGACCTGACCGATAAAATGAAACGCAGTTTCTTCCAGGCAGCGGTTGTATCGATACTGCTATATGGATGCACTACATGGACGCTAACTAAACGGCTGGAGAAGAAACTTGACGGCAACTACACAAGAATGTTGAGAGCAATATTGAACAAGTTCTGGCGACAACACCCCACGAGACACTAACTATACGGCCAGTTGCCTCCCATCACGAAAACTATACAGGTTAGACGAGCCAGACACGCCGGACACTACTGGAGAAGCAAGGACGAGCTCGTAAGTGATGTACTCCTATGGACCCCCACATATGGCCAAGCAAAAGCAGGACGACCAGCCCGAACTTACATACAGCAGCTATGTGAGGACACAGGATGTAACCCAGAAGACCTGCCGGAGGCGATGAATAATAGGGAGAAGTGGCGAGAGATGGTCAGGGATATCCGACATGATGATGATGATGAGAGTGACTGACTTAATAAATGTTTGTGAAGCAATAAATTGCATCGAGAATGACACTTAGTTGAGCTTTTCGAAAGTAAAGTAAAAATGTTGATTAGGAAAATGGCTTACTTCTTCAGAAGTTAAGAAAGGGAAAAACATGTATTGTTTCCAAACAATGTTAGGCCATGGAAGTTGGTCTTATATTCGTTTGTCCCTATTGTTTTTTCAGGTTTAATTTGCTTTTTCCCTCCATTTTTGGCCTTATACCATATTTGTAAAAGCTATTACAATAATGTCCTAAAAGAAAAGATAAAGCTTGGAAAAAATTTAGAATTCTACCTTGTGTGGAAAACAGTCATAATGCGTTAAGTAACACAATTAATTTGAAAACATGGAAGCAAATGAAAAATAGGAAAATTTTTTAAATCTTTTTTGTATTTGTATTTGCTGGTGAGATGAAACTTTATAAAGAATTTGTTTATTTATTTCCTTACTCTGGTGTCAATAGTTATATTTTCTGGTTTATTTATGCAGACGTTATTTGTTGAATTCCATTCTTATTGTGTGCCCCATACTTTTGGCCTTTTTACAACTAAGCTAAACTTATTAAATAAGTATTTCCTATTGATAGTAACTGTGAGCACATCCCGCACCCCCGTAGTGTACTGGATTTTTAAATTGACTAGCAAACCATAATAGTAAAAATAATGAAATAATAACAATAGTTAATTGCAATTAGAATTAAAATTTGATAAAGAAATTTACTGTCACTTGTTCTCTAGGAAAGGGCACTCGTTTATAAGAGCATAAAATATCTGCTGATAGCTAGTGTGACAACTCTCAGAATTAATCTAAGGGCTGTAAGCAAAAAATAAATAATCAGTCACATGGTAGGCTCCTATAAATAAATGCGCATCCCTGACCCGAATAAAATACGAAACAATTAGCATTTAAAGGTTAAAAAAAAATCTTTGATCTCGTTTGATGCCTATCAAACAAAATGCTTTGCTTTTCTAAAAAGACTAGACAGTTGTCTAAAAGAAATTATAATTTTATTCCCCTCTGTCACTCGTCCTTGTATCTTTGACTTGACTTTCTTTGAGTTTTGCAAAGTCAGTTTCGTTTCGAATTCTGAAATGTAAACGTCGGAAAAAAAATTTAGTCATAGGATTTAAAATTGAAAATAGCCATACATGATTTAAGATATAAATCTGCGGGATTATTATCCACTTAAAGACTTTGTGAGTACTGTAATATGTTGTTGTTGTGGGTGTTATTGCTTAGTAGGCTTAAGGACAACATAAAGCGTGCGTGCTTTAGTTAAGGCATATTTATTATAAATCGGCAGTGTGTGTGTATGGTAGACTTGGGGCCTTTAATTAGGCACCTAGTTTCGACTAGGCTACCTTCGGGTGGGCGAGAAGCACTTTTGTCTCCTTTGTCCCCCTTGTACGGCACTAGACCATGCGTCTAGTTTAAGCCGTAAACTGGCATACGTGCCCGGACCCACATTTGGGTTCGTGAAACTGCTTGCCTCATCAGGCTCACATTGCACTAAGTGAGCCAATGAGCAGCATTGACCAGCAGGGTTCGAGTCTCGGCTCGTTCCCGGCCTCCCCTCCCCTTTATCCCCACTTTAATCGGCCTTCGGGCTTTTGACCTTGTGTCAAGTCGTGTCTGGTGGGAGGCAGCGACAAATAAACGGCAGTGTGTGTGTATTCCTACGCGAAGGGGTTTTAATCTTGCGCGTAGAGAAATAGTCCGTGTTATTACTACAAGTGCAAGACAAAAATTTCTCAAATATTTTAAAAACGAAAAAACAAAACAAAAACAAAAACAAAAACAAAAACAAAAAAACAACATAAAAACAAAACAAAACAATTCACATCTGTGAACCTTTCCTTGTACAATAACTATTTACAAGTCCCTATTCGGTTTTTACATAAACATATATATGTGTATTTACAAATACTTTTATTGTTTGTGTTTATTTTTATTGTTTTACATTTTTGTCAAAAGCCTAATGATTCTTATATTCTAATTAACTCTTGATAAATATTGACTATATTGTATGAGAATGATTGTTAGCGGTGATTATATATCTGAATCCGTTTAGTACAAAATGTATTTATAGTTGAGAGATATCGAATTAAAAATCCGATAACCAAACCCATCTGCTAGAGAATAAGGTTAAAGAAACTTGTCGGTAAATACTTTCTAAATGTATTAAACTTTTTTATTTAGTGATATTATGATTGCTGTTTTCTAAATTGATGGAATCATTTCATATTTTCAAAGATTTTACATATTACATTGATAAAACCTTCGTTTGATGATAAATATGTTAATATTTCCTGATGTTTTCTATCTGGTACCATTCTTTACTAACATCCAACTTGGATAATAATAGTTTTGTCCTTACATTTTACTATTATATCATTCCTAATTTTTACTATTCTCATAACAACTTTCCCGTAACGGATGAAACTATACCAAAAAATGATCAGATTGAAAAAGTATTGTTCAGACACTTATTGTTTCCGTTGGTATATTTGTCAATTCACCTGTCTTATGTTTTTACTCTATGTGCCTTTTCGTGAATTTTATTTTTGAATCCACATAATTGAATAATACTTTATAATTTAATTTTATATTCCAATTTTTCATTTGCTTCCCTGTTTTCAGATTGATTTTGCTTAGTTAAAGCATTATGACTCTTTTCCATAATAGGTAGAATTCTACATGTTTTCCAAGCTTTATCTTTTCTTTTAGGAAATTATTGTAAAAGCTTTCGCAAAAATGGCATAAGGCCAAAAATGTGATGGAAAAGGGCAAATTAAAGCTGAAAAAGCAATAGGGACAAATGAATATAAGACCAACACACCTTTATGACCTAGCATTGTTGAGAATTCAAATGTTTTTCCACTTATTTAAATACTGAAGAAGTAAGCCATCTGCCTTAACAACATCTTTAATTCATTTTCGGATAGCTTGACAAAATATCCTTCTCGATGAAATTTTTGATTCACAAATATTTAAGTCAGTCACTCTCATTCTTATATAATTTCCTGAAATTTGTAAAAAAGCAAAAATAAAAGCTCATGTAGAACTGAAACACTTATTAACCTCAAAACAAATGTCAAATCTTAAAAAGATGTGTCTTGAATCGGCAAAAACTGCAAAAAAATGAAATCATTGTTTATTTGTTAATTTTTTTCTTTAATACAGTAGACATATTTTAATTACGAAAGAGTAATAGTTGAAATTATGATCATTCATTAATGGTTTAAAATATCTGAAAATTCTTTATTTTTTCCACATGGAAATATATCAATGTTAACTAAACCTAACTACATCACAAGCTCCACACAAATGAGTGGTTTTAATCTTATTCCCTCATTATGTAGGTATGTATCATTACTATTTCTGACAATCTTTCTATTTTCTATATCACTCACTGATTATCGATCAATCTAACTTATTACCTATCTCATTATCTACAGGTTCGATAAAAACTTGTCAGAATTGTCTATTCATTCCCAGAATTCAACGATAACATTAAAGCATTAAGAGAGAAATTCCTAAGAAGCAGACGAAACTTGCAGACATCTTGTTTTTTTTGTTAGTTTTGTTTTGTTTTCCTTCTGAGAGATCAACAAAATAATTGCCTGTACTTTTGCTGTTCAAATAAATCAGAGCACATCCATCAGTGAAGAAGTCCTGAAGACCTACCTAGGGCGATGAACGATAGGGAGGAGTGGCGAGAGAGGGTCAGGGATATCCGTGCTGCCAGCACGATATGATGATGATGATGATTAGTTTTAAATCACCCAAGACAAAATTAAATTGCGAAATCCCTCAGATCATCATACCAAGCATTTTTCAGCTGCTAACAAAGAAATGATTTATTTTTCGAAAATAAATTTGTTCGGAATTTTCATTCTTAGTAAATGTAAGTATTTTTACTTAATTTTACAGTTTTCATTTCTTACGAATACAATATTTTGGAAAGAAAAGATTGATGGAAAATAAAGTAATATTTTTAATAACAACCAAAAAAAAAAAAAAATTATTTTTGAAAATGATAAATAAATGCGAATTAAATGAAGTCACTTAAACTTTTCTTTGAAAACGAATTTAAAGAATATGGTATTAAAATTTAAACAAAAACAAAACAGTAAACATAAAAATATTTTTTTACGTTGCTTGTAATTTTTCTTTTCTTTCCAAATTAAATCATTCGTAAAGAACAAACTCGAAACCAGGTATATTTTATTTCAAGTACCAAAGATTTATTCAGGGATTTTTAAATGATGAAAACTTCAATATGTGATAATATTTATTTAAAAAAGTCATTACATAAAAATTGGCACAGAGTAAATCACATGAATAATAAAAAAATAAATATCTACCAAAGTTTTCAAAAAAGAATTTTTTTCCGACACAATTAAAAGAACTGTCATTAAAATATGTTTTGTTATATTTGCATTTACTGGTGAGATTAAATTCTAAAAGTTTTTATCTATTTACTTACTTTGGCGTCAAATGTTAAATTTTCTTATATATCATTGCAGACGTTAATTAGTGAGTTCGAGTCTCACTAGGTGCACCATACTTCTGGCCTTGTCCTACGATTAAGCTTAGCTTTCAAAATAAGTAGCTCCTATTATAAGTAACTGTGGGCACCTCCTGTCGTTTACTGGTTTGTAAAATAGACTTGCAAACCATTAATAGCGAGCTTGAGTCTCAGTGGGTACCCCATACTTCTGGCCTTGTTGTATATCTAATCTAAGCTGGGGAAATAAATATTCTTAATACCCATTGTTTAAAGGATGAACATAACTGTGTTTTTTGATCGATTGAGAATGAATATTACAGTTTTTTTCTTAAAAATGTTTTGCAAAATCATTTCGTGTCATGTCAATTTCCGTCCCTTTTGTTAATATTAAATATTTATTAAGCTTTATAACCTGATAGATAGTGCATCCAATGAGACTTGAACGGTTCTTAGAAGGTTTATCATTCCTTTTTTCCCCTGCCTCATTTCACTGTTTTCTTTGTTATATCCTCCATTCAATAAGCTCTGTTTTTTTCTCTTTTAGGAATTACTTATCTCTACGAATTGGTATACAAATCTCATCGTTATTAAGCAAACCTAGACATAAATTAGTCCATCTTTCTCTCCGAGAAGAATATTGAATATTCTCATGAATAGAAACTTGATTCAAAATAAGTTAGTTTTTCATATGATCATAATTTGTGCTTAAAAACACTATGTTATAAAAATTTTGAGATTACCTTCAATTCTACTTATAAAGTCTTAGTAATAATGAAGTTTAATGTACGTAAGCATTCATATAATTCCTAAGTTAAATTAATATGCTAAGTTTACCGAAATTTGAAAAACAAAATGGGAAACAAAAAGTTGCTTTCGAATTAGAATTTAAAAAATCGTTTATGTAAATAAAGGTGTATTCTTCCATCTTGAATGAACGCGGGGTAAGACTGGATATAAGTGTGACAACGCAACTTTTATTCTAAGCTAAGAATGTGTGTGTGTGTGTGTGTGTGTGTGTGTGTGTGTGTGTGTGAGAGAGAGAGAGAGAGAGAGAGAGAGAGAGAGAGAGAGAGAGAGAGAGCGTGTCTTTGTGTGAATGCGTATGTGCGTATGTCAGTGTGTGTATAGGCATGTGTGTTTCTCTGTGTGTGCGAGAGAGGAGAAATAATGTGAAATAGATTATGATGTGTCAAAACATTCAGTCACCCTGTTGACAGGGCTCAGAAATCGTTTTACTCTATTGTAAATTGCTGAATAGTAAGCCCCCCCCCCAAATAAAAGGGGTGACCTGGGTATGACATTAAAGTGCATCCGTTTGTGAGATTTCAATTATGGAGAGTGTAGACTACCCCTTCGTTGACAGTCTATATCTCGGAGTGGTATTACTTGTTTGACTTTCAGCTATGTGTCTATAGATTTATTTGAAAATTATATGTATTAGATTGGAATACTTGGTACCATGTAACGTTGTGTAAATTATTTGTATTAAGAATAGTTCTTTGAAGCTATAATTGCTTATTAAAGATTATTATTATTATTAGTTACTTGAAACTATATAACTGCAAACAGATGAATATTATTAATTAGGAATAGTTACTTGAAACCATGTAATTGTGCACAAATTACTGGTATTAGACAAGAATATTTTTCATCATACAACTGTGCAAATTATTTCTATTAGATAGAAATACTTGATATCATATAACCGTGTGGCAAAAAAAAAATGCTTACAAAACAACCAAACATAAAATAGAAATATAATATTAGGCATGAGTTTTCTAGTGTTCATGCATGAAATAACCCTAGACAGGTTGACATGCCATTAAAACAAACCAATCAACCCAAACATTCAAGTAATATTATGTTTCCAAGGAAAACAAATCTCAATAAATAAAATTACCTGTCTTGATAATAATGACAGAAATTGCCAAAGGAAAGCCACTTGCCAAAGAATTTCAATGTTTATTTAAAAAAAAGAAAAGATTAAAGTATATCATAAAAATCTATCTTTATTCAAAAATACAATATTTTGCTATTAGTTAGTCAATGATATCCAGACAGATTTCTGATTAACTGAATCATTAAGTAAACTTTTTAAATTCATCTTACTGCTACATTGATGTTGATTGATAAAACTTGTATTATGCATGTAATTTATCAAGTATGCATTTAGTTGTGTTTTGATGAGAAAATAGACTTGCATTCTGTCTCAAATAAGATGGTGTCATAGGCTCTTACAATCATCATCATGCTTTGGTTTATATGACAGATATTATGTGAAGAAGAAAGCAAAATCAATTCCAGTGGTTGGATAAATATTGATATCTTTGAAACATAGAAGCATGATAATGTATATTCACATTACACTCTAATGTTCATTATTAATTATAAATTCTTCATATCTTCGACAGTGATTGACAAGCCAAAAAACAATGTAGTCACTCTTATGATCCCTCCCACAAGACAAGAGCCATAAGCTGCAACTGAAAGATTTAACAGTATCCCTTGACAAATTGCTAAAATAGTTACTTGCTATAGCTGACTGTTACATAACCCAAGAAGGGTGCTTTTGATATTGAAGGTAGCATGACGTTTATGAAAACCTAATCCCCAGACCCTCACAAGCACACTGTGATGGTTCCTGTATCTTTGTTCCGAGGTTACATTATCCTGGAAAGACGGGGAGAATCACCGTCGACAGTACCGTACCACCCAAGCTCTAGATATTCTCCGTAACTAGTTATATTTTATTGATAGCTTTGAAAGCCCATATAACTAGTTTAGTATAAAGCTTGTGTATAGGTTTAATTTTTCGAGATACGGACGAATGAGGATGTGTCAAGGGTCGAGAGGTCGACGTGATATAAATGAACACGTGAAGAGTTCCGAACCGGACAAACAATATGACGCGTGGTTATTTTTTTCTTTTCTTTATATATGTATCTTTCTTACATATTTTATTTTAAAGAAAGCACAATTATAACAACAGAAAAACGAAAAGCAAAACAAATACAAAAAGAAAAATACAGAAATGTGGAGGACAAGTTGCTTCCAATAGTGTTTGACTATGTCCTTCCAATAAGCCAAAGTTCTCCCTTTTTTTTCTTTTTTTCTTTTTTTCAACTCGTCTTAAAATTACACCCGTATCTTCTTGCTCCCTTTACAATTAAAGGGAGGAAATCTCCTCATTCTCCATATTTGTTTTCTTATTCTTTCCCTTCTTTTGGCAAAGAACAAAAGTCTCTCCTCTTCGTCTTAAAAGTGGGTATACAATTTTAAACAAATATGTTTTCCGCCGAAACTAGCTGCTAATGAACAACCTCAAAAAAATGTTTCTTTGGATATTCTTGATACGGTCGTTTATTTGGGTTACGTATATTATTTGTAATAAAATTTTTGACTAACCTTTTTTCTTTCCTTTCTTTTGTTATTTTTTTTTCTTCTTATATTCGTTAATTTCTTATTAACAAGTTGCAAGGCACCAGTTTTTTTCTTTTACGTTGAGCCTCAGTTTCTTACCCAATGGAGTTGATGGCTTCTATTAGGCCATTCTGTTACTAGAATTTCACCTTCCACCGGACCACATGAAAAGGCGACCTTTCTCTTCCTTGGTGAAGCTCGAAACTGACTTTTTGTCTTTAGTTCTTTTTGGCAGTAAAACGCCCTCCCTGCCTCGACCAATCACATGTCTTTTCCCTATCTGGGTCAAGACCTTTGCCCCTTCTCAGTTGGTCCTTCACTGTTGCTAGGGCTTGAAAACCCGCCAATCACCTGCCTTACTTCCGGTCCTCATAGTAGTCCTTGGTTTCCTACATTTTAACCCTACCGTGGCCATTGGCCGTCACAACACACATAGCAATCTTTAGAATAAGAAAGGTTTTCCCATTTGACTGCAATCTACTTAAGATACTGAATTACCTGGTTCATGTTACACACCATATTGACCAGAATGTAATTAAACACAAGCCACTACAGCATTTGATATCATATGTGAATATCAAGCCAAGGAAGGACACTGACAGTAAAAAAAAAACCAAGGACAAGACAATATTGATAGATACATCATGCATTGAATGTACAATGGGATTAGCTGAAAAAAACCTCAGTAAACCATTTTCTAAAGTCAAAGGCAAAACAAAGCTGAACACAAGCATAAAATGCAGACAAGAATGGCAAGAGATTGTTGTAGAACTAGTCCAAACAAGAACAGTATCCCGGTAGTCTCAGTTATCCTGGGTAGTCTCAGTTGACTAAAAATCACAACACACGTGACTAGCAGCCCTTCCTCAGTATACCTCTGGTCAACTCGTTCATTCTGTCAGTCAGTCAAAAAAGCAGTTCGCAAAGAACAACAAGTACCCGCTCCTGCTGCTGGCGTGCTCTTGTATGCAAGTTCCGGCATATAGAAATTTACATGCATTGTAGATTTCTTCTTGTGAGAGAAGAGATCTGCCCACTATAACTTCTGCCTCCAGAAGTGAACATATTTTCTAGTGCTTGACATGCAAGGCATAGTCTTACACGCTTTGATTCAGGAGGTAAGTTTCTTCTCTTGCTACAGAGATATATTATGGTGATCATGAAATTTGGAACATAAGAACTCAGTAGTGTAAGGTAAATACTCTAACACTGATACATAGACAATAAAAGAAGCAACTATGGATAATATTCAGCATGTAGATGACATGTAAGTATCCAATGTACTAAAGAAAAGCAAGAAATAATTTTATACATGCATATATATATATATATATATAATAAAAAGGTTAAAACTGAAGACAATATAGAAATACGAGGATCATTAAATAAGTTTCCAGACTTTTTTTCGTATGAGCACTTTTATTGATAGTATACACATGAAACCCTAGTCCCCTTCGAAGTAATCTCCTCCGGCTGCAAGGCACTTGTACCATTCCAACAACTTCTGGAAGGCCCCATGGAAGCATGTCAATGACCTTCGTCACAGCCTCTTTCATCTCCTCAATTGTCTCATAACGACAGCCTCTGAGCTTAGGGAATAACCAAAAGTCACAGGGAGTAAGGTCTGGACTATAGGGAGGGTGAGGAAGTGTCTTGATGCCCATCTTGGTCAAATAATCTGTAACAAGAGTGGAGTTGTGCACTGGTGCATTGTTCTGGTAGAAATGCCACTGACCCGATTTGAAGAGTGCTGGCCTCTTCCGATGGAATCTCTTCCTGAACTCCCTTAAAACCTCAATAGAGTAACCCTAACCCTAACCCTTTGGCCAATCAACTCTGGTGTATTGACTTCCTTACTCCTCCCACACCTCTCATCATTCATCACAGACTCCCTGCCTTCCTTGAATCTCTTTTGCTACTGAAAAACTAATGCTTGATTCATGCAAGATGGTAAAAAAGCAGTCTGAAGCCTTCCATACGTTTCTGTGGTATTTTTTCCAAGTTTAAAATGGAATTTTATTGCATATCGTTCTTCTAAAGTGTCAGATTGCATTTTCGAAATTGACCAGCTGTGACAATCAGGCTTTAGTAGGGTGTATTGCAATTCCTGCTGTAGCTGTTGATTTGAACTTGAAATTATAAAAATTGGTCAGTCATGTCATAAGATGTATACTGAATTTCCAAGAGTCTACGACAATTTTAAATGCCTGAACAAAAAAGTCTGGAAACATATTGAATGCCCCACTTAAAATGTCTTTCTCACCTACTCTAAAAAAGAAAATAAGATATTTGTATTTCTTTAAAAAGCGGTTGATATTATACCTGTAGAAGATATAGCAACTCTATTTATTACCTGACCCTTAAAAAATTGGGGAGGACTGGGCCAGATAATAATAATAATTTTGAAAAAGATATGTCAGTTTTCATTAACAGCAGTCAGTTAGGACTGCTATCTACTTGAAATGTTTATCCTTCTGTACTACATAAATTGATTTTGCTTGACATTGTATATTTATTTGCTATTTATTTATTCATTTGTTTTTATACCTCCTTGGCCATGTCTTCCATTTTCTCACATAAAGGAAAGAGACTCTTTGCACAGAAAATCTATATGCAGTTGCAAATCCGTTTATGAATTTAACTGATATTCCCCAAAAATGCCTTCTTGTGTTCTTTTTCTTAGCATTTTTTCTGAAATCATCCAATTTAATCTTTTGCTGTTTTTCATTATATTAGGCATTTTGTTTCAAAAATATATTAGCCATGAAATTCCACTTGTTTAGTAGACTTAATTTGTAACATCTGTCTTGATAGTAAATTTAATTTGTGAGAAAAAATCTTGAAAAAATCTATCCCATAATTAGAAATTCCTCAAATTATTTTGAAAGTTTCAATTAGATCACCTCTCATTATTCTTTTTAGTGGTGAATTCTCATTTCTCTAATCCCTTTATAATTAATCCTTACCCGTTTTTTTTATTTATCTCATCTTTCTTTATTTTTGCTCCAATTACAATGTTACAATGCTGGAAACTGTGTACAGTAATCTATATAAGGTCATATTATGGTTTTATATATTTCTAAAAATTTGCTTCCCTTGAAATGAAATTCACCATCTAGCTAATCATTCCATTTTCCCTTGATACAACTAAGAAAATATGAATGTCACCTTTAAACGAAGCATAAAAGTCAATTGTTACATTGCATTTCTGGTTTACTTTTTTGATTTCCCTGTTGCTTAATTTCTATTCAACAATGATGGCCCCAGTACTGAACCCTGAGGAACACTAGGGGTATATTCTGTGTTTCAGAATAATTGTTACCAATTTTGACTTTTTATACTTCTATGTAATAAAAAATAACTTACAATATTTAATATTATTTTAGAACTGGCCATTTTTTTTGTTTTCCCTAGTAAACTATAATAAGATACTGTATAAAATGCCTTTTTAAAATCTGAAAATATATTATCCTCAGATTCCCTTTCCATCTAATAATCACTACATTCCAAAATTTTAGACAATGATGATATACTATTGAAGAAACCTTCTTAATTACAACTTATATCATCCTTGATAAAATTTAATATGTGTGGGGGGAGTATGTAATTTGGTTATTTCTGTAGATTGCTCTCTAAATTATTCCTACCACAAATACAACACAAAACATTACAATCGCGCAAAAGAAATGGAATAGAACACAACGAACATTAAATAACAAACAATTTAATATGCATATAACAGAATATGAAAAACAAAATACATGATGTGTAAATGGCCTTTTGGAAAATAAAGTTTGAAGAAGAGAATAAATTTGTTGAAAGATGTGTGTATGTTCATGTTATCAGAGTCCGTAAATAAGTCGTTCTTACTTACATTAAGTTTATAGCGGGTTTTATGATTGTGGCGACAGCGTGTCTCGTTGATGAAAGAAAGTTTGTCGGGTTTTCCTTTTGAATATAATTCTCGGCCATTTGAAAAGAGGTCATGAACTTTAGTTGAGGAAGGAAAGGAATTGGTTGGACATAATATCGGCTACTGGCTTAGTGGCTTGTGTTTGTCTGTGTCTTCGTTTGTGTGTAAGCTTGTGTCTTGTGTGTCTGGCTTCCTAACTCTGTGTTATTTATATCCTACAGGTGGATCAAAGAATCGTCCTAAAATCTTGGCGCGTAGACATTTATTGACCAATCAGATTTGTATTTTACTATTTTATTTTCGAGCCTAAATATTTTCTGTTAGTTCACTTTCGATCCTAATTTTCTAGAATGTTCTATTCCCTGTTTTTAGCTGATTGGTTGAAAAATATAAAAATGTAATTTAAATGCTAATGCAGGTTTGATCCTAAATTTCTAGAATGTACTTAAGTATATTTTTATTGCTTATTTTAAGACTAGAAGAAATTTGTATCCCATATATGTGATATGTAACTAATTTTCAGAAACCTTACACAGAGATATGTGGAACCCAGAATTTGTAATGTTTAGAAATACATAAATATAGATACATAAAGAAAGAAAATTAAATATAGTTAATAACAATAAGAATTGAATTTGAATAAAGACACTTGCCATAACTTGTTCTTGATAAGATGCTAGAAAATTTGCACTATATGTCAAAGAAAAACTCTTTGATCTCACGTGATGCCTATCAGA
Source organism: Sepioteuthis lessoniana (assembly GCA_963585895.1). Taxonomy (NCBI): domain Eukaryota; kingdom Metazoa; phylum Mollusca; class Cephalopoda; order Myopsida; family Loliginidae; genus Sepioteuthis; species Sepioteuthis lessoniana. Next base: position 31,358 of record OY757940.1, on the reverse strand, counting down.
CAAAAGACCCAGCTATTTGTTTAAAAAGGACTTAACAAATTATCTGAAATAAATCTTGATATATGATCACCTGTCATGGTTCTTGTATCTTTGATTTTCTTTGGATTTAGCAATGTAAGTTGTCTTGACTTTAGACATGTAACCCCCCCCAAAAAAAAGGAAAATAAAATACAGACTTTAAATTTAAAATAGCCCTGCATGATCTAAAATATAAATCCACAGAATTATAAGCCACTAAATTAATTTGTGAGTATAAGACGAAATTTTTTAAAACAAACTCATTTTAAAAACTAAAAAAGAACACATTCACCTCTGTCTGTGAACCTTTCATTGCAAAATAACTATTTATAATCCCTATTCTTTTTTTTTCTCACATAAAACTTTTATGAATTTACAATTTCTTTTATATTTGTTTGATTATTTGTGTGTTTATTTTTATTGTTTTACATTTTTGTCAAAAGCCTAATGATTCTTATGTTCTAATTTGTTTTTTTGAATAAATATTGACTTAATTGTATTAGAAGGATTGTTAGCTGTGATTATATATCTAACTCCATTTAATATGAAATGTATTTCTAGTTGAGAGATATCAAAATAAAATTCTGATTACCAAACCCATCTGCTAGAGAATAAGGTTAAAGAAACTAGTTGTTAAATACTTTCCAAATGTATTTTATTTCGTGGTATTCTGATTGCTGTGTTCTAAATAGATGAAATCATTTTATATTCTTAAACATTTTACATATTACATTGTTAAAACTTTCCTTTGATGATAAATATTTTAGGATTGTTATAGTAAATACATCAAATCTCTTCTGACCCACCCACTTAACTCTTCACACACCTAACTACTAGAACACACAAAACACAGACTGACAGACATTGACACTGCAGAAGAAAATAACAGCTACTGGATGTTGACCCAACAACGGCCAATGTCAAACTGAGAAAATCATGGCTTCTGCACGTAGACTCCGCACATAGTCTATTCAAAATCCCCAGAAAATTTTCACTTATAAAAGAAGGTCTATTTTTCAACCAATCATTTTTTTTCCACAAATAGTATTTTTTGGAGCTGATGTTTGAAGTCGGGAACGCATAAATAGGGCAAGTGGAGGTCACACAGGCAGTTGAATCCCTGGCTGTCACTGAGAGCATCACCCAACAACACTGTCAGACCAGATCAAAGCAATTGCTCGCCTCCAACCAGATAAACGCCTGTCAGCCAGCTAGATATTTGATTCGCTTGTTTATTTTATTTATTCAATAAACAAAATAAACTAAATCTTCCTGTCAGTCTTATTTTTCTTGCAACCACAAGCTTGTATATAACAGGATGTATTCTCCCTGGTACCATTAGTTTTATGTCTTTAGCTTGTCCTATTATTTCATCCATAATTTTTATTTTTACACTTCTCGTAACAACTTTCCTGTAATAGATGAAACTCTTCCAAAGAATGATCAGATTGAGAAAATAATGCTCATACACCTGTTTCAATTGGTGTGTTTGTCAATTCACCTGTTTTATCATGTTTTTACTCTACAAATGTTTTTATTAAGTTTTGATTTTACATAATTGAATAATGCTTTACAATTTTATTTTCATATTCCAATTTTTCATTTGCTTCCCGGTTTTCAGATTGATTTTGCTTAGTTAAAGCATTATGACTCTTTTCTATAATAGGTAGAATTCTACATGTTTTTTCCAAGCTTTATCTTTTCTTTTAGGAAATCATTGTAAAAGCTTTCGTAAAAATGGCACAAGGCCCAGGGTTGGAGGAAAAAAAAAAATTTGGACAAAAGAATATTAGACCAATACACTTCTATGGCCTAACATTGTTCATAAACAATGTAGCAGTATTTTTCCACTTTTTTAACTATTGAAGAAGTAAGCCCGCTGTCTTAAAAACATTTAATTTTATATTTGAAATGCTCGACAAAATCTTTGCTCAATGAAAATATTGCTTGACAGATATTTGTTTAATCAGTCACTCTCATCCTTATATAATTTCCTGAAATTGTTAAAAAATAGAATCTCTTTTAGAACTGAAATACTTAGTGTCTTCTAAACAAACGTTATATCTAACAGTTTTTATGATTCAAGACACTTAAGAAATGAAATCATTGTTTATTTGTAATTTTAGTTTTTACTATAGTAGTCACAGTTTAATTGAGTAAGAGTATTAGTTGAATTTATGGTAATCCATCAATGGTTTAAAATATCTGAAAATTCTTTAAATTTTTTCCACATGGAATTATCTCAAAGTTTACTAAATCTAACTACATTAGAAGATCCACACAAAAGGATAGTTTTTATCTTATTCACTCATTATGTAGGTATGTATCATTTTTAATTCTGAAAATCTTTCTTATCCATATAACACACTGATTATCAATCAATTTAACTTATTACCTATCTCATTATCTACAGGTTCAATAAAAACTTGTCAGAATTGTCTATTCATTCTTGGAATTCAACGACAACATTAAAACATTGAGAAAGAAATTCCTAAGAAGCAGACGAAACATGCTGACATCTTGTTTTTTTTTCTCTTTTGTGAGATGAACGAAACAGTTGACTGAAGTTTTGTTTGATTGGTGCATATCTATCATTGAAGAAGAAATTTACTTCAACTTAATGCAGTGAAATAATTACAACCTATTAGATATTTCTAAATCACCCAAGACAAAGTTAGATTGCAAAGTCACTCAAATCATTATCATCAATAAGCATCTTTCAGCTGCTAACTATGAAAGAATACATTTTTTTGAAAAGAAAGATATCTGGAATTTTTATTATAAGAAAATGTAAGTATTTTGACATAATTTTGGTTTACTTTCCTTATGAATACAATATTTTGAACAAAATGATTTATAGGAAATAAATTAATAATTTTGCTAACAACAAAATAAAAAAACGCACTAAATTTGTTATATTTTAGAAAATTATAAAAGGACATGAATTAAATCAAGTCATTTAAACTTTTCTTTGATAAGCAATCTAAAAATTGAATAAAAACAAAAACAAAACACCTAACATAACAGTAAGCATCAAAATAAACTTCTTTTTTTGTTGTTTTTAATTTTTCTTTTCTTTCCAAATTAAATCTTCCGTAACAAACAAACATAAAACCAGGTAAATTTTTTTTAAAGTAACAGAATTGAGTAAAAATTTTTTCAAGTATATTCAATAAAGAAATCATTGCAAAAAAGAACAAAATTGCTGAAATGTGAATCGCATTAAAAAAACAATCTCTCCAAAATTTTCAAAGAAGAATTTTTTCGACTTAATTTATGAAAATTTCATTAAAATCCTTTTTATTGTTATTATTGTTATATTTGTATTTGCTGCTAAGATAATATTTTAAAAGTTTTTGTGTATTTATTTATTTACTTACTCTGGTGTCAGTTGTTAAATTTTCTGGTATATTAATGCAGACGTTAATTTGTGACTTTCAGTTTCACTATGTGCCCCATATTTCTGGCCTCGTGCCACAACTAAGCTAAGCTTACTGAATAACTAGTTCATATTCATAGTAACAGTGAACATCTACCATACTACTTTAGTGTTATGGTTTTTAAAATAGACTAGCAAACCATTAATAGTCAGTTCAAGCCTCAGTGGGTGCCCCAAACTTCTGGCCTTGTGCAATAAATTATCTTAGCTTAGTAAATAACAGATGATCCTACCTATTGCTTAAGGATTGAATATAATAGTGTTTTTATCAGTTCATTTTTTCTTATTACAGTCATGTAAAGAAATTAGTGTAAAATTATTTTGTCATGAAAATATATGTGCCCAAATTTGAAATGTTCAGAAATATGTAAATATATATACATGTAAAATTATAACAGTAATAATAATGGCTAATAGTAATAAGAATTGAGATTTAATAAAGAAACTTGCGGTCACTTTTTGTCTAGGAAATGCCACTCTTTTATAATCGCATAAAATATCTGATGATAGCTAAATGATTTTTCTTTGACTTTTGCAATGTCAGTTGTTTTTTAACTTTCGACATGTAAATGTAAAGAAAAACTAAAAGTTAAAAAAAAAAAAATGAACTTTGAATGGAAAATATCCCTGCTCGATCTGAATGTAAATCCACAAAATTATGATCCACTAAATAGACTTAGTGTGTACAAGAAAAAATTTCTAAAACCAGCTCATTTTAAAACTAAAAAAAAAAAATTAATTGTCTGTAAACACTTTCATTGTAAGATAACTATTTAAAAATTTTTTTACACAAAACTTTAAATATTTACAAATTCTTTAATTGGTGTTTGTTTGAGTAGTTATTTTCTTGTTTTGCCAGCCCATTGAACGCCTAATATTTCTAATATTCTAATTTGTTCTTTCTGAATATATATTGACTTTAATGTATTAGGAGGATTGTTAGGGGCAGTGATATCTCTGACTACATTTAAAGTAAAAGTATTTCTAGTTTAGAGATACGAAGTAAAAGTCCGATAACCAAACCATCTGCTACAAACTTCTGTACCTTTTGTTCTTCTTAATTATTCATTAAGGTGCAATAGATTGTAGTACAAAGCTCGATAGATGGAGCACCCAATGAAACTTGAACTTACTATTAATGGCATTTCTTTGAAGGCTCATCTCTCCTTTTTCCCCCTGTCTGATTTCACTGTTTTCTTCATGTTATGTTTTATTCTCCATTCATTAAGGTCTCTTGTTTTTTCTTCTATTTTAGGTATTACTTATTTCTACCAGTTGGTATACATGTCTCACAGTTATTAAGCAAACCTAGACATAAATTAGTCCATCTTTCTTTCCGAGAATAAAATGAATATTTTTTTTAGTAGAAACTTGATTCAAAATAGTTTTGCATTTAAAAAAAAAAAATAGTATGTAATAAAAATGTGAGACTACCTTATTCAATTCTACTTAAATCTCACTAATAATGAAGTTTAATGTGCATAAGCATTTATATATTTCCTAAGGTAAAATAATATGCTAAGTTTACTGAAATGTGAAAAACAAAATAGGAAACAAAAGTGAAGACTATATAGGGTAAGATGTGATACTAAAGATGAAGCAAGTTCTAAAGTAAATGTTAAAGAGAAGGAAAACAATTTAATATAGTAATAATGTAGAATTGAAGTTGTGTGTAAAGACGATTTCTTAATAATTTTAAGGAATATTTTTACCAGTTACGAGAAAATAAATGATAAAATACTTTAGTAAAAGTTGCTTTTTAATTCGAATAAAAAATTTGTTTTTGTCCATAAAGAGGTGTTCTTTCACCTAAAATAAAGTTGAAGTAAAATGTGGATATTTGTGTGACTGCAACTTTTATTCAGTACCATGAGAGTGTACTTGTGTTACAGTGTGTTAGAGAGTCTGTGTTTATGTATGTGTGTGTGTGTGTTGGTGTCTGATGTGTGTATGTGAGAGAAGGAAGAAAGGATAGTAGCTATATGATAGGAAAGATTTTTCATTTCATTATTTTACTACAGTTTTTTCATCTCTTGAAACAATCACACTGTTGATAGGGCTTAGAATTTGCTGACTCTATCCCCTCCCTAGTGTCAAGACCCCTCCTCTGTAATACATCATCATCGTTATAATAATAATAACATTAGCCATTGTGTAATGAATTCTTCTTAGTTGTTTCATATTATTTGTAGTTTTGGATGATTTTAGTTATATCTTTAATATATTATTGTAGTTCTTATATCAAATAAAGAAGGATATATGCATATTTTGACTCAATAATAAAATTTACATTTTAAAGTCATTGTTTATTGTTAAACTAGACTATGTAGAAGATTTTCATGCCTCTCTAATGCATCATTAGAATTTGTGTGATGAAAAGTTTTCCCTTGAAAGATTGGCACACACACACACACACACACACACACACACACACACACACACACACACACACACACACACACACACACACACACACATAAGTTCCCAAATCTGCATGAAATGTAATTGTTATAATAATGTTTATGCCATTAGAAAGAAGAAAAATTAAAGACAGTTTTCATATAAAGATTATCTCTGTACAACTTATAGAAGCTGAAATATTTGTGATAATGATAGTATGAATGTCATAACATGATCTAAGGTCCAAAGGAAGCAACCCAGTGAAACTCTTCCCTCTTCTCTATTAAGATAAACCAAGGATATCCTCTAGTTCCTACCGTCATACGCGTGCCAGAATTTTACCACATTTCTCCACAAGCTTGAAGTGGACAAAATACATGACATAGTGTTAGAAGTGGAACTAATTAAAACACCCCTAATTGAAACCTAACCCTGGAGAACCAGAAAATGGCCTCAGAAGAAAACAAAAAAAAAAGCAGAAGTAACAAAATCATACATTACAACACACACATTGTGATATTGAACTCTTGTATCAATAAACAAAACTTGTTCCTCGTACTTAACAAACAATAATGTGTGAGAATGGCAGACAAATTTACATCTCCAAAGATGGACTGGATAAGTCCAGGAGATGTTCACAAAATATTCAAACAATTTAAATAAAAATGGGAGCTGATTTTGAGGGACCCACTATATGATACAGAGGAGGTGAGGAAGGCAAGACAAATGCTTCTTTGGATTGATGACAAGAGGCTGGAAATTTACAACACAGCCACCTTCAACAACCCTAAGGTTAGACTAAGGATCAACACAGTCTTTGAAAAGCTAGAGACAACTGCAAACCCCAAAATAACCAAATTTTCATCAGGTACAACGTAAGAAAACTCAAACAATGGAAAATGATAATAGAAGAATTTGTCACCAAAGAGAAACAATTGGTCAAGGAGGCTAGGTACCCTGAAAAGATGAGACAAAATTATGAGGTATACACTGATGTTCAGTGTAGAAACTGATCAAGTTTGCTAAGACGCCATCAAGATAGGTGATACCCTCACCTATAAATAAGTATACAACTTTGCAAAAATGGAGGAGAGCATTATAGCACAGATGGAGGTTCTATCCATAAACCCCAGGGACAAAACCCTTATCAAAAAAAATCAATTGCAGTCCTGGGTAAACAGCAATGAACAGATTCCCAAAGCACAACCCCACCCAAAACAAGAATCAGACCAGTGGACAGCCAAATTTACCTGAAACAAGAGGCAAAGAATGTTATTGATATGGAAGAAACCACCAATAAAGAAACCAATGTCCTGCTAGATCAGCACAGTGCAGTTACTGTAAGCATGCATAAAAAAAGCTGCAATAACTTCATGAAGTCCGAGACCAGGAATAATACCTGACAAACGAGGCTTTCTCAGAGGAAGATGATCCAGAACAACCATCAAGCAGCATTGGTACAATAAGTTCAAGTAGCAAGTGTATACACTCATTTTTTAAATATACAGACAAGAGATTTGCAAACCACACAATAAAGATCAAAGTGAGCATAGGGGCAGACACATGCATCCTAACAGAAAATCAAATGCAGCTGCTATCCTTCTAACTAAAGATAAGGATAACCAATACAATACTGAAGAGATATGAGTGTTCAAGAATAACAAACATTCTGGCAACCAATATAAAAATAATTTGTAAGAACAAAACAGTAAGAACAAGATTAGAAATCATAAAAACACCCCAAGCAGCCCTCTGTTCTTGGATGCAGGCAGACACAAGAACTAGGAGTCATCTGTCAACTTAAATGCGATAAAGAGACAACATTACAGGGCTAGAAACCCTTAAGAAAAAGGAATTTATAGAATAACACAAAATCTGCTTCAACATAGGATGTTTCCCTGGGGAGAAATATCAAATAAAAATGATAGAAAATCTCAGGCCAGTGATACACCCACCTCAATCAGTCCCTATACACATTCTCCCACTCTACAAATCAAAGTTGGCAAAAATGGAAAAGGAGGACATCATAGGCAAAGTTTCAGGCCCAACAGATTTGTTAAACTCCATCATCTATCAGATAACCACAATCAACGATAGAACATCCAAAATCAGGCTATGTATAGACCTCCAGAAACCCGCACAAAAACATAAAAAGGGGATACTACCCTATCAAAACCTTAGATAAGCTACTACCCTTACTACATGAAAAAAATGTTTTAGCATCATTGACATAAAAAAGAGATACTGGTACCAAGAACTTGACTATCAATCTAGCCTGCCATGCACCTTTGACATGCCATTTAAAAGATACAGATTCAAGCGTTTACCATTTGGCCTAACTATATCCCATGACATATTCCAACAAAACCTGGATACAGTATTTTCCAGAATTAAAAATGTCACGGGTATAATGGATGATATCTTGGTAACAAGATCAACAGAAGAGGAACATGACACAATCATGACCAAAGTCTTGAAAAGAACCAAGGAGAACAACATTGGATATTATCCTGATAAACTCCAATGTAAACAAAAAAGAGTAAACCTCTATCACAGAACATGGCATATCACCCACAGAAGATGAGCTTCAAGCTATAAAGGACATTCAATCCCCCCAAAATGCAAAAGAAGTCCACATACTGATTGGAACGATCACATACCTCAATAGGTTTTCAGTGAAACTATCACAAATGACTGCACCACTTTGAGAACTGATGAAAAAGAATGTGCAATTCTTATGGCAACAACAATATCAAGAAGCCCTGGAAGAAATAAAAACAGAACTGTGCAAGGCACAGATAATGAGTTACTATGTCATAGCCCCCAACACAACAACAATATTTCAATGTGATGTCAGTACCCTAGGTGTGGAGATATGGATAAGACAGATCAATGAAAGAGGTGATGGAAAAATAGTAGGAATGGTATCAAGGTGTCTCATTCCAACAGAGTCAAAGTACTCCAACATAGATAAAGAGTGCCTGGCAGTCACATACGACCTACAAAAATTTGAATATTTCCTACTGGGGTGAAAGCTAACAGTAGAAACAGACTATTCACCATTTGAACAAATCTTTGAGAAAAATCAATCTGTGACCTTATCAAGATTTCAATGATTCATACTAAAGTGCCTAAAATTTGACATCCAAGTCAAATACAAACCAAGGAAGACAATCCCAGTTGCAGATGCCTTGTCAAGAGTATGTTTCACTGAAAATAGAAAAAGTACACGACAACAGCATAACATCAACTTCATAATGACAAACATGAAAATAATAAACACAGAACGAGTAAAAGGGACATTAATCCTATTTACCAACCCCTCCGCTCGGGAAGGATATGACACAAGGTCAATTTTTAAGTGGAGTTTAACAGGTTTGAATTCAGAGTTTTCCTTCTAGACTAGTCGCCTCACCAAGGCTGAAGAACCTAGTCTGCCCTACTATTTATCCATAGCTGGAGGGAGAATATTTGGATTCATACCTTTCCCAAGGGTATTAGTGCTATGTGAAATGTAATCAGGCTCGTCTAGGATTTGAACTCGTGTCGTCGTGTCCACATCCTGCAATGATAACCATTACACCAGAGGCATTAAAAGAGGCATTAATAGCTGACCCAACAATGAACCCTGTTGAAGGACACAATATACAGAAGATGGCCATAATACAGAAAACAATATCTGACAACACTTTTGGAATACTGGACCTTCAGGTACAACCTCATCGTAGAAGGTGGATTAATCCTCAAGGGGGACAGAATTGTTGTCCCAGAATACTATAAAATACTATACACATGCCACCAGGAAAAAACAAAATGCAGCCTACTTGCAAGTGAGTCTATATTCTGATCAGGGATAAACCAGAGCATCAAGAACATGGTAAAAGTATGCACCATATGCTGCAAATATCAACCAGTGGAACCCAAACTACAGCTGATGCAAACAGACCTCCCCACACACCCTTGGGCAACAATAGGTATGGACATCTGTGAGCAAGATCAATGTAAATATCTCCGGGTGGTAAACTACTTCTCAAGATTCCCAGTATTCATAACACTTCCAGACACATCAGCTGCTACTATCTGTGAGCAGTTCACCCAGGTTCTAACAAAATATGGATTATCAACAACTATCATGTCTGACCGTTGCTCACAATACATGAGTGAAAGGTTTAAGAGGAAATTCCACAACTCAAACATAATGCTAAAAACCAGCTCACTATACCACCACCAAACAAATGGAGTAGTGGAAAGAACTACAGGAACACTCAAGGCCCTCTTGAAAAAGGCCCAACAGAAAAAGAAGTGCCCATTCACAGCATTAAGGATGTACAGAACCACCCCCAAAAAATAATGATATGCCATCCTCATATGAACTACTATTTAGCAGAAAACCCAGAACAATGTTGCCTACAGCAAGGGGGAGGCTACAATCCTACCACTCTGGAAAGGAGACACCTCCAAAAAAATGAACAAAACCAAGCAAAGCAGAAACAGAATTATGATAGGCATTCCAGCCAGGGAAAAGAAATACTGGACATCATGAAGCCAATCTATGCAAGGGACACACTAAGCAACATATGGATAACCAGCACAGTTTTTAATAGATCCCAATCCATCAGGGAACCAAAGACATACCAAATGAATGTCAGAGGTAAGGTATACAAAAGAACAAGGGAACACCTCAAACCAAGACCTACCACAAACATAATCAACATACCAAGAAAGGAGACACTATCTCCAGCACCCAACACAGACACTACACAAAAAAAGGAAGGCTATTATGATGGCAACTACAAACAAAGAATCAAACACAAAAAAATCCAACAGAATTCCCAACCACACCAAGAGAAAGACCACCAACATCAACAGTACAGATAATATACCAGCTACAAAGCAGCACAATAAGATTGGGAAGGGTCACCAAGATAACAGAAAAATTCGAGGACTAAAAGACGTAATACAATTATAACATAATAACTAGATACATATATATAAACACACTTACATGAGAAACACCACCAACTAAAAACAGAAAAAATAAAACCAAACAAAAATTTAAAAAATAAAACATTATCACAAAGGTTAGGAAATGTCATAACATGATCCAAAGTCCAAGAGAGCCAATCCAACCCAAGTCTACTTTCTCTATAAAGGATACCCATTTTGGTTCCTACCATCATACATCTGCCATGTTTTTACTACATCACTCCACGTGCACGAAGTGGATCAAACACACAACAATGAAAATTGAATTACTGTAAACAAACCAAATCCTGAATTTTTTATGAAAAAAGTATTTAGGCAAAATATCATCAATAACACTACGATGTTAAAACTCAACGAAATAATCAATCATTGGATTTAAGAAAATGTTTGATACTTATCTGATAAAATAAAATGTGTTTTGAAAGGAGTTTATATTCCAAATTTATGAGGCTTTATTTCATGGATACACTCTGTCCTTAATTTGATTTGTTTTACTCATACAAAGTATTGAACATTGATTTTTTTACCCAAGTAAATGTCCCCATAAAAATAGAATCTGTTTACTTTTTTAATACACAAAGTCAGATGGGTTCATATAAATGTGTTGCTTTTGACTAAATAAAAAACCAAACCAAACCAAACCAAACCAACCTGGAAAATAAATTAAGATATTGCTTTTTCAGGCAACTTACATTTTAGGTCTGGTCTATATGAAGAAAACAAAGTATTCATGAAATTTTTTTTATCTTTCAGAGATTTATTTTATTTAAGTGAAAAATCCTGTTTTTATACTTTCACTTGCTGCAACTGATTGAATTCTTGCTATTAAAAATCTAACACTGTTGACTAAATAAATATGACTGATGTGTTTCAACATATCAGCCATATTCACAAGATTTTGTATTTTACATAGATTTTCATTGGATATCATTTTGTTTATGAAGGATTTTAAGTGTTATAATTATACCCCTTTGAAAATCTTCTTTTCCATAAGTATAAACCTTTCTAATGAGACGTTTATTCTTCTTCTATGAATAAGAATGAGAAATTCTTTTTTTTTGTACTATTGTTCAAGTTCATATAATTTTTGGAACAGAATTTTATTTACTAGTCTTTTGATTTACCTAATCTTAAAAGAAAGGTACAAATTTCTGTTTTCTAATGGTCCAGGAAATGCTTAGCAACCTGAAAATCATCTTAATAGATGAAAAGAAAGATATAAGCCGACTGAGTTGGTGCATGTCTAGTGAAGACATCATTTATCACTTATACAATATATGATTTTGCAATATATTATGGGACACCTTTTAGCATAGACACATACAAAATGTCTTAAAATAACCTAATATTTTAGTGTGTTAACTTACGTATTAAAAAAATGGATTCTAACTTAAATTTACTAAAAGGTTATTATAGCTCAAAAGCTATAGGATTGAAAAAATTTGTGTCTTTCAAAAGAACATATAAATATACATGTGTTATTTGTAATATTTATTTGTCATTTAGAGATTTTATTTCTCTGCCATGCTATCAACTTTTTTAAAAGAATGTACCCAGTGTTAGGCTAATCATTTCACAGAAGACAAAATTCTGTCGTGATATAAGGAGACTTTTTCTAAAAGCTCTAGTGTTGCTAAAATATAATTTCTTAACTAATTTTAATGTTTTTCAACATTACTTCACTCATTTTACTATTCTGCCATATCAGATTGGTTGATCTGTGTGTTTTGCAGTGGTGTTTGGCACATAAACCTTTCCGTTGATTGTTAAATTTGGAGTTTCATCCTATCCCCACCCTCCAAAAACTTACATAGTTGGAGTTTTCTTAGATAATTGATTGCACAGAAAAGTAGTAATCAGTGTGAATGAAATATAAACAAAGAATTTTACTTGTTTAAGTAAAAATGGCTTGATCTCTTAGTACACTAGTGATGGCCAGAACCTTATTCCCCACTTACAATTGTTCTACATTTTTTCTTTTAAAGTTTGTATAGAATATTCATAAATTTATAGAAAAAAATCTGAAACTCAAACACTTGAAATAATTATGAAGAAATAAAAGTTTGAAGGAAGCCATGTGATTTTATTACCATTAATCTCTGTCTTTCTTTGATTCTTTCATAGTGTTGTATATCAATAAGACAACATCATATCTAAGCAATATGTAATATGGCTTTTGTCTGCCTCTCCACTTTGGGCAGTATAGATCAAGGCTAGAGCCGAGAGTGACATGAATCTAGTAGTCACTTTGCACATGGAACTCTTCTTCAAGGGTGAGAAACCCTTGTATTTTATATTACACCTTTCACATCTGTTTTTCTCTTACTTTTATTCAAAAGGAGCCATCCTAACAAAATTTGGAATTATTACAATTTTATGTTCACATGACATGACGTCAAAAACTATTAAATCACAAGGATAAGAGAAATGATTTAAAATTTTCCATATTAGAATTTAGAAAAAAAAATTGCTATTTGGTATTTCATTCCCAGGTTGCTGATAGACAAGCCCAGATCTTCAGGTCAAATCTCTGAGCTGATTCCTTCTTACCCTGGCTTGTAGTCAAAACAAGTCCTGTTTGAGTTTCTGATTCATGAGGACAAATGAGGAACAATCCTCTTATCATTTTTCAATATATTATTTCTTTTTTCATCATTCTCTTTCTGGTCAAAACAACATATTCCTGATTTATTCCTTCTGAATTGATTTCCATTAATTTTCCCTTTTGACAATGTCCTGATTTCATTCTTCTATAATCTGCCTTGGTTAATTCTTATTTTTATGGTCAATAAATTTCCTTGACTGATCTATAAGGTCACATTAGATAGAATATTGGAAACCATGAAACTGTGAGCAAACAAAAGAGCTCTGGCTAGTTTAAAATCTTACCTACCCACTTTTTTTTTTTACAATTCATATATATTTAATATATATATGTACAAACATGATCTGGCATTAATAAACCTACAAATGTTGATATGCTATAAAACCAACCAACCAACCAACCAACCAACCAACCAACCAACCAATCAAACCGAAACATTAGCAATGAACTTTGATAAACTTTTTCTTATTTTTTACTTTCTATGATAAAAATTGAAACACTCATACCTTGCAATTACTTTAGGTTTAAAATAAGTCATTGAAATATCAACTAAATCTTTATAGTGACATTTAGTTATTATTTTTGACAAAAACAAGATTTTGTACTAAAGAATCAATCTAAGATCAATGATGAAAAGAAAACCTTGGAAGTTTTCCATCATCTATAATTTGCTCAAAGAAACAAATAAAAGACAAGTTTGCCTGAGTATAGTAACATTCAATGTCTTTTACAACTCATTATTAGGATGAAAAAAAAAAGACTGGCATTTATATAAGTAATTGATTTTTTCATAAACTTTGATTAGAAAATAGATAAGATAATGATAATTATTTTTTATTGAGGGGGAAGTTTATATGTAATGAACTGTCTCTAGTGAAAAAATCAATTAGCAAAAGACATTCATGACAAAATATTACAAGACAAAGAACGTGTAAGCAGCATAACATATTAGATAGAATGAGAAGCGTGTTATGTGATGACAGTTGTATAATTTTGAAAAAAATGTTTTTGAATAATATTGTCAATGATGAAAACCTACAAGTCATTGGAGAAAAGCAAACAAAAGATTAATTGTGAACAACCAAAACAACATAGACTCATGGGGAACACAATTTTTATATATAGTAATGATCTAATTAAGGATTTTTTGTGATAATAAACAATTCTTTTGAAATCATCATCATCATCATCATCATCATCATCATCATCATCATCATCATCATCATCATCATCATCATCCTTCATAGAACATTTATTGAATTTTTGCAATGTCTTCTTATAGCAATATAATAAAGTGATTAATTGTGGTACTTCTTCAGAGGACATTGATTATTGTTGTAATAGTAAGCACCACAAAATCATATTTCAAACATATTTAGTTATTCATTGTTCAGTTGTTTTACAATGAATGAGTGATTGAATAATGAATGAGATTTCAATAAGAAATTTGAAATCAAACTAGAAACAACTTTGCAAAACTTCTCTCATTGATTAAAAAGCGTTAGAAAAATAACTTAGCTTTTAGAAAATGATTTATATGGTTGGGATAAAATCAAATGGAAGTCAAATTTATCCAATAAGATAAAATGCATTTTCTTCCAAGCACCACATATATATTGACTAAGCATATAGAGAAAAAATTAGATGGGAATTGCTTAAGAATGCTATGAGCTATGTTGAACAAATCCTCGAAGTAACATCCCATAAAACAGCAGCTGTACCTCCCATCTCTAAAACCATCCAAATAAGATGGACAAGACATGTGGGATACTGCTGGAGAAGTAAGGATGAACTCATAAGTGAAGTTCTTCTATAGATCCCCTTTACACGGACATGCAAGTGTTGGATGACCAACTAGAACTTATCTACTAAAATTTTGTAGGAATACAGGATGTAGTCTACTAGATCTGCCAGAAGCAATAGATGATAGAGATGAATAGCGAGAGAGAGTCAGGGAAATCTATACTAGTAGCACAACATGATGATAATGATGAGTTTAAATGGGTAAATTCAATAACAGACCCAAAATAATATTCTTGCTGTTTGCTTACTTTGATTATTTTGACAACTAGCTGGTATGCAGAGTGCACGTTTTCACTCACCTTTTAAAATCACTTTTGAATTTCAGTATGTGTACTCAAAATGTAAACAAATCTGTATTCTGATATTTTTATTATAAAAAATTACTGTTTCCTGCGTTAAAGAAAAGTATTATTGTTTTCATAAGTTTTTAGCACCACTAAATATATTATATTACCGTAATGCAAAGTAAGTCTTGTTCATAAAATTGTAATAGTTAACAAGGTTCAGTTTAACTGCTTCATCAACTTTGAATGATCCAATAATGGTTCGGTTGACCGGCCTATTCGCCAATTAGGTAGAGTGTTTGCCAATGGCCTGGAGGACCAGGGTTCAATCTCAGGTCAAGTTATACCAAAGATTCAAAAATTGGTACTTCATATCTCATTCCTTAACACTCAGGATTATAAGGTATGTATCAAGGGTAAAGTGGAGCAATCCAAAGAAAGGAGTAGTGTCCTACACCAAATTTAAAACATTATGAATATTATTTGGTGTTTAATTAGTTATAAAATATATTGGGTATATAAAGATAATGATTGCATTTTAAACTGAAGTGACACATTCACCTCAATACAAGCACCTTCTTTGATATTGTGCTTTGATTTCTATAAGTTTAAATTATTCCATATTATAAGCAAGAGTTAAGAACTCTTTATTGAAATGAAATATATAATTTGGTTATTCAGAAACACCATCAGTGAATGATTTAGAAGTAATTCTTATACTGGTAAGATTTTGCATGCTGAATTGAATTGTAAGCTAATGTGATGCAAAAAAAACCCCCAAACAATTTACTCAGAATCATTGGACACACAAGGTATTTTTGCTAATCTTTTAACTACTTGTGTGTTAAGACTTTATTTTTATGTAAAATCGTATCTTATATAATTGATATTAAATTTGTTCTCAAGCAACTATTTTTAATTTTATTGTTGTATTATAAATATATTTTTGGGAAATTTATATAAAATTAGATTGACAACAAAACTAGCATATAGACTGTGAAATAGAATTAAAACTAATTAAAATTATTTAATAAGGAAAAAGATGATGATGATGATGATGATAGAATTAAAAATAATATCACTTAAAAGTTTTTCAATGGCACACCATGTAAATGTGTTAAAAACAAAAGAAATAAAATGCATTGTGAAAGAATTAAAAAAAATTCAATAAACAATTGAGACATTCATTAGCTTTTTTAAAATTAGAATGCAATTTTCTTGCAGAATGCACTAATGAATGACATGGGGCAAATGTAAGGAAGGTAACTTGGATACCTATAACTTGACCAAATGAAGTTTTTAAGTGCTTAAGTAAAAGAAAAGATAAATATTTGCATGTATATTGCCAACAATTTATAATTAGCCATTAGGTACAATATTTATATGTAATATCTGGATAGTTTTTAAGATACAAATAATGATACATTTATGAAATTTTTTTGATAAAATTGTTTATATCACTAAGATTTGCAGCAGAGCACACAATATATTCTTTTAAATTGAACAGAGAGGAAAAAATTATAAATTGTTTACTACTAAGGTGAGTGGCTGAAAATGATCATCACTATTATGCTTGAAACTTATGTAAAACATAATAAAATAAAATCTATTGTTTAGAGAAAAGTGGAAAATCTTAATAATAGGATCATTAGATATGAATTATCAAATTTCTTTATTGTTTCTTTTTTTTTTAAAAACTGAGCTTATTCAGTAACTGTTTATATTCAATCATATTAACTAATATTTTTGATATTTTTGGTCATAAATGTTGAAAAGTAATGATAGATTATGAAAATCATTAAAATTCCATTTTTCAACACAAAGTATTTACTCAAAGTCAGATTGAAAGTATAATTTCTGATAATTTAACAATCATATGTTGATGCTTAATTTCTCCTTAGAATATGTTTATGAACAATATGCAAGAATACTTGCCTGCCCTGTTAACTGGGGATATAGACTATGCCAACTCGATCCCTCTAACTCACTAATGTGTGTCCTGGGTGTGTCAGTAAACCATCAGATGGTAAGTCTCCAGTCTTGGAGGTTTGGGGAATGTGGAGTCCCTCTTCATTTCCTTTAGTCTCAGGTCCACTTTGACCCAAAGTAGTAGTTGATGTTAGTGTCGCTGGGTAAAATAGAAGTATTTAGTCCTTTACTGTATCATTTATATACCACGTCTCTATGTGCAAAAGTTATATAGAAATATCAGTAATACGTACCAATACTTTAAACCATTTAACTGCAAATAAATGAATAATGTTGAATATAATTATCAGTGTTGGATAGCTACCTTAGAAATCATATATTGTCTTGGATATGATATTAAACTGCATCTGAGACTCCAGTCTTTCAGTTTCTGGAATGTGGAATCTTCCTTCATTACCATTACTCTCAAGTCCACTTTGACCATATTTGGTAGTACCCATTTATGGGTCAAATAGAAATATTCAAACTTTTACTCAGTGTTATTATCAATATTAAATCAAAATATTAGTGTTAAATAGGTACACTTGAAATGTAAATATGTGCAAATAAATGATAAGTTTTATGTAAGATATCAACACTTGATAAATTGAAATAGTAATGTTAAATAGCAATACTTGAACCCATTTAACTGTGTTTAAACAATGATTGATATTAAATATTAATATTATAGTTCAATTGCGATACTTGAAACTATATGTGTGCAAATAATAAATAGCAATATTTGAAACCATGTAACTCTGAAACTGAATGATTAATATTAAATAAAGGTAATAGTGCTTGATGAAAATACTTGAAATTACTTAACTGTATGTAAACAAATAGGATTTGGTTCATTTTAAAATGTTACCCATAAATTTACCATTTTATATATATATATATATAAACAGGATTTAGCATTGAATAACCCATAAGGGTTGATATGTTATAAAACACTGCCCAGCCAAACTAAAGGATACTTGCATACATTTAATTGATGAAATGCCATTCTCTTTTGCTGTAATATTTTATAAAAATGAAATTTTCTGAATGTTCTTAGTTGCCATCAACATCCATTATATATCTGTGACGGCAAATTGACTAAAATCCCAAAACGGGACTTTATTTTTGCACGTGTGAAGACGGGGCAGGTTGGCACTCGATCCCCTACAGAATAAGTCCTCGTTCAGAGTTTTTCTCTCGGGCATATAAGAACTGGCATATTACGTGAGGGATCAATTTAGAGCCAGACTGACCGCCGCTGGCAAAGGGGTTCCAAATTTCACACTATCACACACCCACCAGGCCGCTAAACTTCCTTCCCCTCGACAATGGAAGATAATGAGCCTATAGGTTTTAGTCATAATAATATTATATTGTAGTAGTCGGCAACTCCGGTTTCCCGTGTGATATTTTAAAGGAATTAATAGGACAATTCTAAGCAAGATAACATAAGGCGAATAGAAGCTGAAAAGAAAATGTGACAACAACAAATTCGTAATAGAACGGCAGAGAACAACTTAGACCAGGTGGTAACATAAAAATACATGAATTCCTTTACTACAGTTATATACACTTTCAAAGTGTCAAAACATATAATAATTGGGCAGTCCATGAATATAAATGTCTTTTCTTGACTTTTGTCTTTCTTCAGGTTGAGAGAGAGAGAGAGAGAGTGGTATACAAAATTTGGGTATAAAGGAGAAATGTCCCCAAAGTTACTTATCTTATTTTTCGACAGGGTTCCACTGGAGAATCTTTCTTCTTTCACGGGCTAATAGACTTTGTTCTGTTTTTAATACTGGCTTGAAGAACTTGGGGTCCTTCGTGTCTCAGTAATTCTGTTGTCTTCCACCCGGAGTAAAATGGCTATGGTTCGTCTGCCCGCCACGAATCCTGCTCAAAAACTCATCTTTCTTCCTATTTACCTCCGCTGAGGGGAAGGGGTCCCCACTTCCGTTTTGAGGTCCCAGCCAATCATTTGACTTCTCTCTTCTCCCCCTTGGTGTCCTGGGACCTGAGGTTACTAAGTACCAACATCTGGTCTCCCCTGTGTGACCCACATTCCTTCCTAACGGTTACTCTTTGACGGTTTGATACTGTCAATTCAAACATGGGAGGATAGTAATTTTATCTCCCTCCTCCCAGTGGGATATCGCGTGACATATCATATGTTTTACATACATGGGTAAATTGTTAAACAATGATAAGAATATTATTTGAAATTGTAAAGATGTATATATGAATGAAAATTAAGTATGTGAAAACTTCAAACAATAACCTTCATGATTTATTCAATGTCAGTTCATAGATGTGTATCATAAGAAAACTTTGTGTAACAATTTAATATAGAAATATTTTAAAATGTGAATATATTATGTATGTCATCAGAATGCATTGAGATTGATTTTTAAATGAATAATTTTATATGATCATTTTGAAAAAATAATTAACAGTTAATGTTAACATAAAGTATAAAAATCTTTTCGTTGTTTTTATAATTATATATCTGTGTAGTATTTTCCATAGAAATGTTATCATCTTTTTTTACTATTATAGATTTCTTCTAGAATATATCTAATATTTTTTACTGGTGTTATATATAAGTATTTATATATATGTATGTATATGTAAGATTTTAAAAGACATTCAAATGATGCTAAAAAAATCCCTTCTTTGAATGTAAATTCTACCTGACTTTATTATTAGGTATATTGCTATCAATGCAATAATCCCCTACATAAAAACTGGACTAAAAATAAAAGTTTACTAATTTAATTATACTGTATCTTTAAAGAAATAGATATTGAGGAATTAATGAAAGTAAAGAGCATTTTTTGCTTTAATATAAAAATTCTTTAGAGATTAATTTACTAAATGTTCATGTATAAATTCAAATTTAAAACTGTTGTCTGTATTTATGTTATAAATAAAATCAATTGCTACCATTCATTATTGAATGAAGTAATGGTAAAGAATTCACTAATATATCTAGGAAACTTGTTAATTGAAAAGAAAAATATGCATTTGCCATGCAATAAAATAGAGTATGTACCATGGAATGGGCCTTAAATTAGATAAACTTTGCACTATAATTATATTGCAATTTCCTGACATGTAATTATTTGTAATTGATAATCTGAAAGTATTGGTAACAGATTATGTGTATATTTTCTAAATCATTATCATGCAATTGAATTTTCTGATGTAAATAGAAATTATGCTGAGTTTTTAAAAAGAATTCAGCTAATGTATTGTTTATAGTACATTATAATTAAACCAGTAATACCCCAAAATGTCAACAAAGCAACCTAAAGATTGGAATGGCTACAAAATGGGTGTTAAAGTGAGATTAATTAATGATTCCTATGAAAGCAGGAAAAGCAATAGAAGAAATGTTATGGTTGGGAAGAACTTTATTGAAAATTGAGAGTACCTATCATACTGTATTTTCACTTTCCAAAATTTTAGGAAAATGAAATAACACAGAAAAGATTAAATATTGTATCAATAAAAATGGTTAAAAAAGATTTGAACTTGTTGATTTTTGTGTCTGATTTCAATTTGTAGAAATATTCAACAATAATATGTGAAATGTAAAAATATTTTTACATTATTTATGTTGAGATTATATGTAAACTTTGTTTACATGTAGGGTTTGAAAATACAAGTCTTATATTAAACAAATAATTACAATTCACTCTAATTATTGCTTTCCAGTTAAATAGATAGAATTCAAAATGAATTGCTAAAACTTCTGATAAATTATATTGATAGAAAATTGTTTGAAGTTTATGCAGGAAAATTTTTGTGACCTGAACAGAATAAATGATTTTAAAAATTGTTATGTGACAGATTTGAAATTCATTGAATGATTTTTTTTCCCTGTGTAATGAATTGTGATAAGAAAACAGCAAAAATAAGGAAATCACTGAAAGGACCACTTATGAAGTAAGGTTGGTCCTTTTACTGAGGAAAAAAAAGATCACAAAATTAAATACAAATCTCCAAATACAACTTATAAGTATGTTTAAGATTTTATTATATTCATCTTCACTGAATTTGTGGAAATCAAATTTAAGTAAAACTGACTGATACTCAAAAGTAAAAAGCACAACAAAGAATATATTCTCAAAACATAAATGTTGAAATCATTGGACTAATTTTGCCCATTGAATCCAAATTCAATGTTGAAACCTGCTGAACACTGGCAAAACTTTTCCATTCAGGTAAGAATAAAACAATTTTACAGTTTTTTAAAAAAAATTGCATGTCAAATTTTCATTTGTGTATTATTGATAAGTTTATATTATAAATAATAGTATCATTAACAGTTAAAGAATTTTTTAGTGGAATCAGTAAATGAAGACCTTTATAATATTAAAGTTTATACCGATATATATAAGTGATAGCTGGATATTATAAACATCCTTATTTACTATTTTCAGTTAAAAGTGTTTAACTGCTTACAATAAAGCTTCACTCCTTTAAATCTCACTGAATGTATGCATAATTGCATTAATATGAAGTATTATTATCAATGTGACATAAAGTAATAATGTATATTATTAGTCTTGTTGAAATAGGTGAATAAATAACAATATGCAGGAAATTTAAGATAAATACATATTTAAAGTAAGAAAAGTGTGTTTGTGAATTATATGGCTTATCCTTATCAGAAAATAATTGTGTTAAAAATTGAGTTCCCTTTTTAGGTGGTTATATTGATTTACAATGTGGCATTATGTAAGTGTGGTAAAATTGAGAAGAATACAGCAGACTGCTCATAGCATTGTTTATTATGGCAGAAGTCAATTTTATGTAGAATTCAGAGAGGGGCACAAAAGCAAACCTATACCAATAATTTATTTATTTGATCATGACCCAGCAAAAAGCTTCACATCATAATGATTTTTATCATAGTAAGATGTATGATGCTCTAGTTCAGAGAATAAAGCAAAATGACTTCAAATTGTGATTGGAGGATAATTTTGATATGATCTGTGTTCATGCCCAACATAATGTTTGAATTATCCTATTTTCTCAAAATAAAGTGATAAATATGCCATGTGTTCTTTTCTCTATGGAAGTGTCATGGAGCCTTGCTTTAATGAGAAAAAAAATGTTTCTAGGTCATCTAGTATTAATTTTCTATTGCAGAAGACTAACAAGAAAAATGAAGATTATGCCATGGCAAGCTTCCAATTTATTTGAGTGCTACTTGAATTTTTGTCTTGGCTTTTAATCAGGATTGAACACTGATCATTGAGAAATATTTCAGGTATAATCTGAGCTTAGATTGACATATACTATTGGTGTGGGAACTCCCCCCAAATCACTATACCAAGGGTTCATAGTGTCACCTACTATAGGATTAAATTTGATTATGTGAGTAAATTTACTTTGGAACTAATCATATATGTTTGCCTAGTTTATCCTTTTTTCAAAATTGATTTTTTTCTTTCATCCAATTTTTTCCTATTGTTCTTTGTCACATTTGATGATGTATTTTCTCTGATTGCAATCATTATGACTCATTGCTTTTTCATGATTGGGATTTGGTTTTGTTTACATTGGGCATGGTTACAGGCCGAGTTTAATTGAATAGGCTTATAAAGAAAACCTTGGTGTTATATATATATATATATATATATATATATATATATATATATATATATATATATATTAAACTTATTGTTGACAGGTTTAGGTTTTAGAGTGATGTGTTGGGATTTGTAGTGGAAGTGAGCCCCCATACATTTTCTGTAATTTCTTTCAAGGGAAACAAGTTGTGTTATCAGTTGAGATATTTATTTTATCTTTTAAAAAAATCTGTGATTCCATTAAGTTAATTTTGATTTAGCTGCTAAGCTGGAAAACAAGGATTAATATTAGTAAAATAAAGGGAAATAACTCAATTTTAAAAATTGCATAGAAATAAGATTCATTTACAGGGAGGTAACTGCTTTTAATAAAGATTGATTTCGCTTTCAAGTGGAGATTAAAATTTTTTAAAGTAAGGGAAAGTTTCTCTTCCTCGTTAAAAGATATTTGATGTTTATCTTAGTTCAATTGGAAATGAGAAATGCTCTTAAGAAATGTCTTAAGTTCCCTTAAAAAGTTTGGTTAAACAAATCATATTCAGCAGGGTTAGATTTGAGTTAGGATAAGGGTTTGGGTTTAGTTCCTTGATTGGCTGGTTGCTTGATTCCTTGTTTGATAGTTGCTTGATTGCTTGTCTATTTTGTTGGTTAATTACTTGATAGGTTGACTATTTTGTTCCTTGTTTGTTGGCTTACCAAGAAAAGGAGTAGGTGCTCTTCTCTAAACCTTGGTGTAGTAGCTATTGGAAAAGGGAACCTTTGAGTTGCCCTCGACTACATTACTTTTTTACTATTTGGCTCATTGCTTGCTGGTTATTGGGTTGATTGCTTTATTGATTAGCTATTCAGTTCCTTTCTTGGCTCGGTTGATTGCTTAATTGATTTGCTCTTTGTTTCCTTGTCTAGCTATTTGTTAATTGACAGGTTGACACTTGGCTTTTGCTGTGGCTGGTTGCTTGATTGGTTGGCTGTTGGCTTGTTGACTGCTTGGTAGACTTACTTAATGGTTTTTGGCCCTTTGCGTTGTTTAATTAATTGGCTATTTGATTTTTTGGTTGGCTGTTTAATTGATTTCTTGATTATTGGCTGGTTGCTTGAATGGTTGGTTCAATGCTTGGTGGTTTACATTTGGTGTGTTTTCTTACTTTGTTAATTGCAAGATGGTTGGTTAGTTTTTTTGTTTTTTTTTGTTTTGGCTAGTTTTTAGTCAGTTGGTTGATTGCTAGCTTAGTTATAGTTACCTGGTTGTTATTTGGTCAGTTGCTTGCTTAAATAACTGGCTATTTGCTTACTTGAGTTGTTGGCTCATTGCTTACTAGTTGTTTTGCTGATTGCTTCACTAATTAGCTATTTGGTTTCTTACTTGGCTACTCCTCAGGTGGCGATTTATTTGGTTGTTTGGTTAGCTATTTAGCTGCTTGTTGGATGGTTGCTTGCTTGGTTAGCTATTTAGCTGCTTGTTGGATGGTTGCGAGCTTGGTTGGTTCCATGCTTGATGGTTGTAAAATGGCGAGTTGCTTCCTGGCGGCTTGGTAAATTGCTAGGTTGGTTGGTTGATTTCATGATTGGATGGTTTGTGGTTGGCTTAGGGTTGGTTAGGGTTTTCTCAGCAGGGAGTTAAGGTTTTGTTGGTTTAAGGAGGTTAGTGGTTGGGGTTGGAGTTAAGGTATTTCTGTTAGGGGATGGTTGTTTGGGGTTAGGGTTTTTTGGCAGAGGTTGGTTGGGGTTAAGGTTAGATATCATCATCATTGGTTGGGTTGGGTTGGGTTGGATTGGGGTTAGGGTTAGGTTTGGCTGGTTTAGGGTTGGCACGGTTTTGGGTTGCTGTTTTAGACTTAAGAAAAAACCAAACAAAAGAAACCTGGAAAATAAAGTAAAATATTGCTCTTTCAGGTAACTTGTTAGCCTAAATTTCTAACTTATATTTAGGTCAATGGTTTATAAGAAGAAAATAAAGTATTCATAATATTTATTTATTTAGAGATTTATTTTATTTAACTGAAAATTCCTGTTTTTATACTTTCATTTGCTGCAACTGACTGAGTTTTTGCAGTTAAAAGTCTAACACTGATGACTAAATAAAAATAAATGATATGTTGAAACATATCAGTTATATTTACACGAATAATATTTTTATAATTTTATTTTACATAGTTTTTCATTGGATATTATTTTGTTTATGAAGGAATGCAAGTGTTATAATTATACCTCTTTGAAGATCATATTTTTCATAAGTATAAACCTTTCTAATATGACATTTATTCTTCCTCTATGAAAAGGAATGAGAAATTCTTTATTTTTGTACAATTGTTAAAGTTTATATAATTTTTGAAATGGAAGTTGATTTACATAATCCTGAAAGGAAGGTACAAATTTCAGTTTTATTATGGTCCAGTTAATGCTCAGCAAACTGAAAATATGCATATAGATGAAAAGAAAGATATAAGTCGACAGATTTCTGACGTAGAACTCAGCTGCCGGCTGCTGTATCTCATCTCTCTGTGGCAGTTTTGGCCAAAATAAAATCACACAGGATCCCTTTGTTGAGCTGAAGGAACCACCACTATTTGCCATGTTGTGAATTTTTTGATCCGAACAGTGGTGCTCTGTTCCCTCAGAATGGTTCAATTGTGGGAGTTGATTAGGCTAGGTTCCATGCTGAAAGGAATCGCTATTTAGGAAGAAAATATTTCCTATCACAACCACAAGGACACAAAAAGAAACACGCAACACTTTTGATTCCTGTTTAATAAAATCTTTTTTAAGGCTATTGTCTTGCTACAAAAGAAATTACAAAAATGTGTAGAGTACAAAATTGTAATTGTTAATACTATTCAGTTTAACTCCTTCATCAACTTTGAATGATCTAATAATGGTTTGGTTGACAATTCTAGTCTATTTCATCACATTACCATTAAGAAATAAAATGTATTACAGATTTAAAAAAAATCAATAAACAACTGAGACATGCAATTTTCTTGTAGAATGCACTATTAATGACAGGAGACCAATGTAAAGGAGGTAACTCGGACACATTTATAAATTGACCAAATGAATTTTTAAAAATATTTGCATGTATATTGCAAACAGTTTATAATTAGTCATTAGGTGGAATATGTATATATAATATCTGGATAGTTTTCAAAATACAAATAATTATACATGTAAGAAATTTATGTGATAAAATTGTTTATATCACTAAGATTTGAAGCAGACCAGCCCAGACTTCAAAATTTACATGAAAATAGCTGTTGAAAAGCACACTATATTTTCATTTAAATTGAACCAGGTGGAAACAATTCTAAATCGTTTTCTAGTAAGTTGAGTGGCTGAAAATTATCATCACTATTATGTTTGAAAGCAAGCCTATGTAAAACATAAAATAAAATCTATTTTTTAAAGAAAAGTGTGTTTTATTTTTGAAAAATTATCTTATGCAATGATTGTTTATGTACTACCATATTAACTAATATTTGGGATATAAATTGTCATTAATGTTGAAAAATAATGATAGATTATGAAAATCATTTAGTAAAATTCGAATTTTGAACACAAAGCATTTATTCAAAGTCAGATTGAAAGTATAAATTCTCATAATTTAATAATTGTATGTTGATGCTTAATTTCCTCTTAGAATATGTTTATGAACAATATGCAAGAATACCTGCTTGCCTTGTTGACTGGGGATATAGACTATGCCAACTGTATCTCTCCTGAGTGGTAGCTGTCTAACCCACTAACATGTGTCCTAGGTATGTCAGTAAACCATCTGATGGTAAGTCTCCTGTCCTGGAGGTTTGGAAAATGTGGAATGTCTCCTCATTGCCTTTATTCCAAGCTCCACTCTGACCCAATGAGGTAGTATCTGTTATTGGCCCTGAAGTATTGTCCTTTACTGTATCATATATATATCACCTCACTATGTGCAAAAGTTAAATTGAAATATTAGTATTATGTACCAATGTTTTAAACCATTTAACTGTGCAAATAAATGAATAATGTTGAATATAATTATCAGTGTTGGATAACTATCTTTGAAATCATTTATTGTCTTGGATATGACATTAAACTGCATCTGATGCTCCAGTCTTGCAGTTTCTGGATTGTGGAATACTCCTTCATTACCATTACTCTCAAGTCTACTCTGACCATAAATGGTAGTACCCATTTATGGGTCAAATAGAAATATTCAACCTTTTATTTGGGATTATTATCAATCGAAATATTTGTGTTAAATGGCTATGCTTGAAATGTAAATATGTGCAAACAAATGATAAGTTTTATGTAAGATTTTGATAAATAGAAATAGTAATGTTAAATAGCAATAGAGTTGAATTTAGATATTACCTGACTTTAATAATAGCTATATAGCAATCACTGTAATAATCCCTTCCACATAAAAAGCTGCAGTAAATTAAAACTTTACTAATGTCATTATAAAGGTATAATGAATGAAAATTACGACAAATTTTTTCTTTAATATAAAAATTCTTTAGAGATTAAGTTACTAAACCTTCATCTATAAATGAAAATGTAAAACTTCTTTCAGTATTTCTGTTATAAGTAAAATTATTCCTTATCGAATGAAGAACTCATTAATATTTGAAACTTGTTTATTGAAAAGAAAAATATTCATTTGCCATGCAATAAATTAGAGTATGTTCCATGGAATGGGCATTAACTTAGATAAACCTTGCACAATAATTATATTGCAATGTTCTGGCATGTATTTATTTGTAATTGATAATCTGAAAGTATTGATAACAGATTATGTATATATTTTGAAAATAATTATCATGCAATTAATTGTTCTAATTCAATTAGAAAATATGCTGAGTTTTTAAAAAGAATTAAGCTAATGTATTGTTTATAGAACATTCCAATTGAACCAGTAAACCCCAAAATGTTGACAAAGTAAAGCAATTATTGGAAGGGTTAAAAGATGAGTGTGAAAGTGAGATTAATTCCTGATTCAGGAAAGCAGGAAAAGCAATAGCAGAATTATTATGGTTGAAAAGAGTTTGTTGAAATTTGAGAGTACTATTCCTGTTCTATTTCCACTTGCCATAATTTTAAGAAAATGAAATAACAGAGAAAGGATTAAATACTGTCACAATCAAAATGTTTTACAAAAATTTTGTGACTGATTTTGATTTGTAGAAATATTTTACAATAATGTATGAAACATGTAGAAATATTTCTACATTATTTATGTTGAGAATATACGTAAACTTTGTAAACATCATAGTATTTGAAAATACAAGTCTTATATTGTAATTACAGTTCACACTAATTATTGTTTTCCAGTTAAGTAGATAAATTCAAATGAATTGATAAAACTTCTGATAAATTATTTTGATAGAAAATTGTTTGAAGTGTATGCAGAAATATTTTTGTGACCTGAATTGAAGAAATAAGTTTAAAAATTATTATGTGACTGATTTGAAGCTCATTGAATGATTTTATTTTTTCCAGTGTAATATGAAAACAGCAAAAATAAGGAAATCACTGAAAGGACTACTTATGAATTAAGGTGTTTACCAAGGAAGAAAAAATGATCACAAAATTAAATACAAATATCCAAATACAATATATAAGAATGCTTATGATTTTATTATTCATCTTCAGTGAATTTCTGGAAATGAAATTTAATTAAAACGGACTGATACTCAAAAGGAAAAAGCATAACAAAGAATATATTATTGAAACATAAAAATACCAAATTCATCGGACTAATTTTGCCCATTAAATTCAAAAATCAATGTTGAAACCCGGCAGAATCCCAGCAAAATTTTCCATCCAGGTAAGAATGAAACATTTTTACAAATACATTTTTTTTTAAATTGCATGTCAAATTTTTATTTGTGTATTATTGAGAAGATTATATTATGAATAATAGTATCATTAACAGTTAATCAATTTTTTTAGTGGAATCAGTAAATGAAGACCTTTATAATATTAAAGTTTATACTGATATATATGTGATATGTGAATCTTAAGAACATTCTTATTTACTATTTCCAGTAAAAAGTGTTTAACTGCTTACAATAAAGCTGTACTCCTTTAAATCTCACTGAATGTATACCTAATTGCATTAATATGAAGTATTATTAACAATGTGACAAAGTAATAATGTATATTTTTAATGTTATTGAAATTTGTAATTAAATGCAGGAAAATTGAGATGAATACAAATTTGAATTTAAATGTAAAAAAAAGGTGTTTTGGAATTATGTATCAGTAAATTATCTGTATCAGTAAATTTTTCTGTTATAAATTGAGTTTCCTTTTTAGGTGGTTATATTGATTTACAATGTGGCAGTTTTTAAGTGGGGCAAAATTGATAACAATACAACAGACTGTTCATAAACTTGTTTATTATGGCCAGAATTTAATTTTATGTAGAATTCAGACATATACTCAAAAACAAACATATACTAATAATTTAGTTGATCATGACCCAACAAAAACAGCACATCATGATGATTTTTTATCATAGTAAGATGTATGATGCTCTAGTTCAGAGTTAGAAAGCAAAATAACTTCAAATTGCGATTGGAGGATAATTTTGATGTGGTATGTATTCATGCCCAACATCATGTTTAAATTAACCCTGTTTCTAATATTAAAGTGATATATATGCCCTCTTTTCCGTCCTTTATATAAGTGTCATGCAACCTTGCTATAATGAGAAAAGAAAATGTTTCTAGGTCATCTACTGCACAAAACAAACTAGAAAAATGAAGATTATGTCATGGCAATTTTCCAATTTAGTATATTGTAATTTGATTTTTGTCTTGGCTTTTATCCAGTATTGAACACTTGATTATTGAGAAATATTTCAGTTTTAATCTCAGCTTAGATTTACATATACTATTGGTGTGGGAACTCCTTCAAAAACTTCTGTACCATTTAGGATTAAATTTCACTGTGTTAGTAATTTTATATTGCAAATAAACTTACCTTGTTAGGTTCTTTTCTTAATAATTTATTTGAAAATTTAATTATGAATATTCGAAATGATTTATTTTTCAGCCAATTTTTTTTTTCGAAATGATTTATTTTTCAGCCAATTTTTTCCTATTGCTTCAATGATGAATAATATATATAATATATATATATATTATATTATTAGGGTTAGGGTTAGGGTTAGGGTTAGGGTTAGGGTTAGGGTTAGGGTTAGGGTTGGGGTTGGGGTTGGGGTTAGGGTTAGGGTTAGGGTTAGGGTTGGGTTGGCAGGGTTAGGGTTAGGGTTAGGGTTGGCAGGGTTAGGGTTAGGGTTGGCAGGGTTAGGGTTAGGGTTGGCAGGGTTAGGGTTAGGGTTAGGGTTAGGGTTAGGGTTAGGGTTGGGGTTAGGGTTGGGGTTAGGGTTGGGGTTGGGGTTGGGGTTGGGGTTAGGGTTGGGGTTAGGGTTAGGGTTAGGGTTAGGGTTAGGGTTAGGGTTGGGGTTGGGGTTGGGGTTAGGGTTGGGGTTAGGGTTAGGGTTAGGGTTAGGGTTAGGGTTAGGGTTAGGGTTAGGGTTAGGGTTAGGGTTAGGGTTAGGGTTAGGGTTAGGGTTGGGGTTAGGGTTGGGGTTAGGGTTAGGGTTAGGGTTAGGGTTAGGGTTAGGGTTAGGGTTAGGGTTAGGGTTAGGGTTAGGGTTAGGGTTAGGGTTAGGGTTAGGGTTAGGGTTAGGGTTAGGGTTGGGGTTGGGGTTGGGGTTAGGGTTAGGGTTAGGGTTGGGGTTAGGGTTGGGGTTAGGGTTAGGGTTAGGGTTAGGGTTAGGGTTAGGGTTAGGGTTAGGGTTAGGGTTAGGGTTAGGGTTAGGGTTAGGGTTGGGGTTAGGGTTAGGGTTAGGGTTAGGGTTAGGGTTGGGGTTGGGGTTGGGGTTGGGGTTGGGGTTGGGGTTGGGGTTGGGGTTGGGGTTGGGGTTGGGGTTGGGGTTGGGGTTGGGGTTGGGGTTGGGGTTGGGGTTGGGGTTGGGGTTGGGTTGGGGTTGGGGTTAGGGTTAGGGTTAGGGTTAGGGTTAGGGTTAGGGTTAGGGTTAGGGTTAGGGTTAGGGTTAGGGTTAGGGTTAGGGTTAGGGTTAGGGTTAGGGTTAGGGTTAGGGTTAGGGTTAGGGTTAGGGTTAGGGTTAGGGTTAGGGTTAGGGTTAGGGTTAGGGTTAGGGTTAGGGTTAGGGTTAGGGTTAGGGTTAGGGTTAGGGTTAGGGTTAGGGTTAGGGTTAGGGTTAGGGTTAGGGTTAGGGTTAGGGTTAGGGTTAGGGTTAGGGTTAG
>OY757939.1:70443060-70685560 GCA_963585895.1 Sepioteuthis lessoniana | reverse complement strand
TTTTATTTTTTGATTATATTTTTGGTATATTTTGTGGAAAAAAAAAATTTTTTCTTATAAGTATTTCTTTAAACACACTTTTTTTTACATTACATTTTTGTTTAAACATTTATTTTAAGTATTTTTTAAACATTTTTTGTAGAGACGTTTCTTAAATTTTGCAGTATAGGTAAACTTCCTTTAAGTATCCAAGTAAGTTTTTTTGATTTATCTGATAGAAAATTCATTTTAAGTTTGTTGTTTGGTAATATTTTTGTCGTGTCAGTTTTAGGTCAGTGTATTCTGTTAATATGTGTTTAATAGTATACGGTTTTTGGCATGGTATGCAATATGGAACCTCTTCTTTTTTGAGGAGGTATGAATGGATAATGTGTGAGTGTCCTATTCTTAATCTCGATAATGTTACTTTTCTGGACATTTTGGTTTGATTTTTTTGTGATTTTCCTATTTGCGGCATTATTTTGTGTAGTTTATTGTTTTGGAAGTTATCCCAGTAATTCTGCCATTTTTGTTTTGTATAAATATTTATGGTTCTTTTGAAGTCTGTAAAAGGGATTTTGAAGTGTGTGTTGAGTGGATTGTTCTGTGCTGTTTTTGCTGTTGAGTCCACCATTTCATTTCCCTGGATTCTAATGTGATTTGGTATCCAGCATAATATAATTTTTTTTTGGTTACACATATTGATTAATTTGGTGAGCAATTTTGCTATTAGTAGGTTGTTTAATTTTTTTTCCTTAATTGCTACTATGGCAGATTGGGAGTCAGAAAATACTATGTGTTTAGTGTTCCTGCTCTTGGTGATCAGGTCAAGTGCCAGGTTTATTGCATAGACCTCAGCACTGAAAATCGAGGTTTCTCTTGGGAGATGTTTTTTTAATTTGAATTTGTCTATTGATGATGGCTGCACTGGTTGTCGCATTGTTTTGTTTAGATCCATCTGTGAAGATATGGATGTCGTTGGGATATTTTTCTTTGATTTTTTGGAATTTTTCTTGGAATGTTATTGGGTGGGCGGGGGGTTTTTGTATTTACAGAGACTCAAGTCTGTTTTGCGGGTTATAATTTTACAGGGGGGTGTTTTGAATAAAGTTGTTTTGTGAATTTTAGTTATTGATAAGGCTGCTTCCTTATAGACAGGTTCCATTCTGAGTCTGAAATTTTAATTGAATTTTTACTTTTTTGGAAAAGATCTTTATATTTGGGATAAAAGGTGCTGTTGTGAGCAGGATTGAGGTCGGCCTTTAATTTTGTGTAGTATTTTAGTGCCAAGTTGTTGCATCTGAGCTTTGCGGGAGTTTTATTTGCTTTGGCATATAGGCTTTCTACTGGAGTTGTTTTGAAAGCACCTAGTGCCAGTCTAAGTCCAGTGTGATAAATTGGGTTTAATGATTTTACGTAGGATTTTCTTGCAAATTGATAAATAAAGCAACTGTAATCTATTAAGGATCGGTATAATTTTAGTAAAGTGTTTTTGTCGGCTCCCCAATTTGTATGGGCTATAAAACAGAGTTGTAATGCTTTATTGCATTTTGTTTTTATGTAGTTGATGAGTGGAATGAAGTTCAGTTTTTTGTCAAATATAAGTTTAAGATGTTTATGATGGTCTACAAATAGGATATTTTCTTTTTCAGTATTAAGTGTTGGATTGTTGTGAAGTTTTCATTGGTTACAGAAGTGGATGCATTTATTTTAGTTTTTGAGAATTTGAAGCCATTTTCTGTGGCCCATTTGCTGATTTTATTGATGTTGTGTTGTAGTTTTCTTTCAAGAGTAGGGATATATTTTGATTTATTGCTGATTGAGCAGTCGTCAACATATAAAGATCCATATATGTCAGGTGAGAGTTCTTTTATCATATTGTTTATTTTGATGTTGAAAAGAGTGGTTGATAGAATGCTGCCTTGTGGTACACCTTCTTCTTGGTTTTTTAAATCGGATAGCATGGATCCGATGCGTACTTGGATGGTTCTACCTGTTAAAAAATTCTTAATAAATTTTGGTAATCAGCCTCTTAGTTTAAGATCATATAGGTCTTTTATGATACCAAATTTCCACGTGGTGTTATAAGCTTTTTTATATTGAAAAAGATGGTTATGATATGTTCTTTTTTATAAAGCCTTCTCTTATATAACTTTCGAGGTTTGTTAAGTGGTTAATGCAACTTCATTTTTTAGCTACATTGTTTATTTAATATTAAGTTATTGGTTTCTAAATACCAGACTAGACTGTGATTAACTATTCTTTCTGAGGTTTTGCAGAGGCAGCTACTAAGTGCTATTGAACGATAGTTTTCAGGGGATGAAGTATTTTTCCCTGGTTTTGGTATGGGAATTATTGTAGCTTGTTTCCAAGATTTAGGGAATTGTTTTCCTGTCCAAATGTTATTGTATGTTTCAAGTAGGAGATCTATGGATTTTTGAGGAATTTGTTTTAGGAAGTTGTAGTGAACTTCATCAGGTCCTACTGCTGAATAGTGAGATTTTTCAATGGCAGTTTTTAATTCTGTCATTGAGAAGTTCTCATTGTATACTTCTTGATTTTTTGAATTTAGATTTATTTTGTATTTTTCTTTGTCTTTTTTTATACTTTGAAATTGTTTGCAGTAATGTTTAGATGAGGAATTGTCTGAGAATATTTTGGCTAATTTGTTGGCTATCACCTTTTTTTCAGTTATTTTGCTGTTTTTTTGTGATAAGGTGTTTTTAATTGGGAGAGGATTATGTTTCCTGGAGATTTTTCTAACCATTTTCCATATTGTTTTTGATTTAGTGGAGGTGTTAATTTTACTTATATACTCCGGCCAGCATTTCTTTTTTGTTTCTTTTATTGTTTTGCAAGCTTTTGCTCTTTTTGTTTATATTCAATGCAATTTTTGGTGGTAGGTTCTTTTTTGAATTTTCTTAAAGCTGCCTTGCTTTGTTGGATTGGTTTTTTGCATTCTGCGTTAAACCAAGGTTTATTTTCTTTTGTTAGGGATAGAGTTTTTGGGGATACATGCTTCAGCTATAGTGATTAGAGTTTTTGTGAATTTTTCTATTGTATGGATTTTTCCTTTTATGAGTTGTATTGAGCAGAGTTGGTGGAATTTTTCCCAGTTTGCTTTATTTGCGTTCCATCTAGGAGTATGATTATGTATGATTATATTATTTTGGATGATAATTGGATAATGATCGCTTCTGCATACATCATCATAGGTGCTCCATGTATAATCCATGAAGCTGGATGGGTCATACATGGTAAAGTCAATGGAACTTGGTGATCCATTTGTTAGATTTATATGTGTGGGCTCTTTTTGATTGTGGAGGCCTAGATTTTGATCGTTTATTAGTTGTTCAATTTTGCTTCCTTTTGTGTCTGCTTCCCCATAAGGTGCTATGACTATTGAAGTCACCTAAGAGGATAAAGGGTTTAGTTAGCTCTTTAGTTAGATTTTTTAGTTCGATTTCATTGATTTGTTCATGTGGAGGTATACATACAGAGCAGATTGTTATGGTTTTATGTAGCATGACTTTTGTTGCAACTGCTTGGAGTTTTGACTTTATAGGAAATTGGCTCTGAGGTATATCATTCCTTACAAGAATCGATGTGCCTCCATTGGCCCGATGTCCTGTATTATGGATGTAATGATACTGTTCATAGTTTAGAGTTTTCAGATTGTAGTTTTCCTTTAGGAATGTTTCCTGAAGGCAAATGGTGGCAGGATTTAGAAGAGATATGAGTATAAGTAATTCATTGTAGTTTGGTTTAATGCCACGGCAGTTCCATTGAATAATATGTGTTTTGGAAGAGCTAGTTTGTTTGATGTTGGTGTTCATTTGTGTTATGAATTTTGTTGGTGGAGGGGTTTTGAGCTTTAGTGCTTACTGTTTCTAGTTGGGTTTTTTTGGGGGGGGTTGTAGTTTTCTGGGAGTTTTTTTTTAATTTTTTTTTTATTTGAGTTTGTTGCTGAGAATTGTATATGATTTTCTCTTGGAGAGCTGTGATTTAATTTTTTGGAGGTTTATTTAGAGGGTATGTTTTTTTTTAATCGTATTTTGTCTGGGTGTGGGGTTTCATACTCTATTTCCATTGTTTTCAAGGCCTCAAAACTGTTTTTGGTTGGGATAGTTCTGGATCTTGATCTAGATCTGTTTTTTCCTAGTTTAGGGCCATGCCCCTGTTTGTCAGGTGGGGAGTTCTTTGTAGTGTCCCTTTTGGGTGAGGTCTGTTGTAGCCTAGTAATTGAGTCTACTTCAGTATTGGGGGCCTTTGGGTTCTCCTTGGGTTTTTTTTTTGTTTTTCTTTGTTGCAATTTCGATGTTTGTGTCTTTTATGGCTGGTGGTTTATTTTCGGTGACTGCTCTTATAATAGTTTTTATTTCTTGTATCAGTGCCTTCATTTTGTGTACAAGTTGGACAACTACCACAGGTTTTATGGTCGTTTCCGTTTCGCACATATGATAATTTTCTTTGTTGGTGATAGGGATATTCTTTTTTGTCACTTCTGCATATTTTGTTGTTTCTATCATTCTTCTCACTTCTGGATATGTTATTTTTTTGGTATGTTTTATTCTGATAATTTCTTTTTCTTTCTTCCATATTTCACAATCTTCAGACCTGGCACTGTGTTTTCGTTGGCAGTTGGCACATTTGTAGACTTTTTGGCAATTTTTATGTATATCATATTCCCCACATCTTCTGCATACTGGTGGTCGAGTACACTGGTCTTGATGGTGTCCAAACCTCTGACATTTGTAGCATCTTAATGGATTCTGGATGTAGGGTTCTACGTTTATTTTTTGGTATCCAATTTTGATTTCTTTTGGAATTCTGTGAGTGGTGAAAGTTAATATGTATGTATTTGTATTTATCATTTCTCTGATTTTTTAATGTTCTCCATATGGTCCAACATGAAACTTTAATGTCACCAGAAAGTTGAATTTGAGAAACGGATTTTCCGGATTTTCTAACATCTCTGATAATGGCCCGTTTATTTCTTGGACTGAGTTTCTCTGGCCTATCTGGAATCTTTTTGGGTGTTTTCTTATTTTTTATGTAATTATTTACTACACACCTTGATCTGTTGATTTTCTAGGCAATTTCTCGTTGAGAATGCCCATCTTTTTCAAAAGTATCGATCATTCCTTTCTCGTGATCTGTAAGAGAATTGCCACGTCCCAAGATTCATTGCTAATTTTTATGTAAAAATTAATCTTAAAATAAAAATCTGTGAGTTAATTTGTTCTATTTAATAAATTCATAGGTGGCCTTATCTTTTTGCAACATGATAATTTTAATATTTTCTGAAATAATAATCAAAGGAAAAAAAATTTTCAAAAAATCTTTTAATAGATAAATTTTATTATTAAATACATTTATAAAAATATGAATTTTTGAAAGAAAAATGTAGATCAATCCAAATTTCTGCATTTTTTTGTGGTGGCCTTATCTTTTTGCACCAAAATGTATAAACCAGTGACCTAAAATATAAGACATTTAGGCTAACAAGTTACCAGAAAGAGCAATATTTTACTTCATTTTCCAGGTTTCTTTTGTTTTGTTTTAAGTCTTAAACAGCATTTTTGTATGAACCCATCTGACTTTGTGTTACTTTGTATAAGTAAAACAAATCAAATTAAGGGTGGAGTGTATCCAGGAAAAAAAATATCAGAAATTTGGAAAATAAACTCATTTTATGACATATTTTATTTTATTAGATAAGAATCAAACACTTTCTTAAATCCAAAAATTGGTTATTTCATTAACTTTTAAATTTGGAATGTTTTTGATTCTTTTTTGCTTTAAAACATCTTTTCAGAAAATATTCAGAATTTGGTTTGTTTACACTAATACACTTTTCATTATTGTATGCTTTGTCCACTTCAAGCTCATAGGGAGCTGTGGTAAAAACGTGGAACTGAAATGGGCATCCTTTGTAGAGAAGAGGGTAGAGTTGGGTTAGGTTGCTTCCCTTGGAAATTGGATCATTCCCTTCCCCCACTTTGTGATAATGATTTGTTTTGTTGTTTTTTAAGTTTTTGTTTAGTTTTCTTTTGATTTTTTTTTAGGTGGTGGTGTTTCTTATGTTAGTGTGTTTATGTATATGTATGTATCTAGTTATGTTATAATTGTATGCTGTCTTTTACTCCTTGTATTTTTCTGGTATCTTGGTGACCCTTCCTGATCTTTTATAGCTTTGTAGCTATTATAGTTTCTGCACTGTTGATGTTGATGGTCTTTCTCTTGGTGTGGTTGGGTATTCTGTTGGATTTTCTTGTGTGTTTGATGCTTTATTTGCAGTTGGCATCATATTAGGTTCCCTGTCTTGTGTAGTGTTTGTGTGGGGTGCTGGAGAAGATGTCTCCTGTCTTAGTATGTTGGTTATGTTTGTGGCAAGTCTTGGTTTGAAGTGTTCCCTTGTTCTTTAGTATACTGCTGACATTTATTAAGAATGTCCTTGATGGATTGGGATCTATTAAGGACTGTGCAGAGTATCCATATGTTGCATAGTGTGTCCTTTGCATAGATTGGCTCCATAGTGTCCAGTATTTCTTTTTTCTGTCAGAAATGCATGTCATAATTCTGTTTCTGCTTTGCTTGGTTTTGTTCATTTTTGTTCATAGTAAAATAATGAAATAGATAATCTTTTTTATCATATGACTACTGTCTTTTCTTCCTTTTCTCACATAAACACATCATACACAAACACACACTCTCTCATACACACTCTAAAAAAAAAAACACACACACACACTCATAGTATTGAATAAAAATTGTGCTGTCAAACAAATATCTATGTTTTACTTTGCCTTCATTTTAGATGAAAGAATACCTCTTTATTGACAAAAACCAAATTTTTTATTTGAATTCAA
This sequence comes from Sepioteuthis lessoniana, assembly GCA_963585895.1. Classification (NCBI taxonomy): domain Eukaryota; kingdom Metazoa; phylum Mollusca; class Cephalopoda; order Myopsida; family Loliginidae; genus Sepioteuthis; species Sepioteuthis lessoniana. The sequence goes on along the minus strand of OY757939.1, from coordinate 70,678,709 downwards.
AAGCAACTTTTACAAAAGTATTTTATTTATTTTCTCATAACTGGTTAAAATATTCCTTAAACTTATTAAGAAATCATCTTTACACACAACTTTAATTCTACATAATTTATTACTACATTAAATTGTTTTCTCTTTCTTCTAAGACAATTTTACTTAAGAACTTGCTTCATCTTTAGTACAGCATTTTTACCCTATACAGTCTTTACTTTTGTTTCCCATTTTGTTTTTCAAATTTTGGTAAACTTAGCATATTAATTTACCTTAGGAATTATATAAATGCTTATGTAAATTGAACTTCATTATTAATGACATTTCATTAGTAAAAATGAAGATAGTCTCGATTTTTTTTTACATACTGTTATATTTTTTTTAAAAAGCACAAATGATGAGCATAAGCAAAACTAATTTATTTTGATTCAAGTTTCTTCTAATTAGAATATGCATTTTCTTCTGGAGAAGAAAAATGGACTAACTTATGTTTAGGTTTGCTTAATAACTATGAGACATGTATACCAACTTGTAGAAACAAGTAATTCATAAAAGAGACAAACAACAGGCCTTAATAAATGAAAGATAAACTGTAACACAAAGAAAACAATGAAATGAAATGGGGAAAAAATAGGAAAGATAAGCCTTCGAAGAAACCCAGTTGATAGTAATTTTGAGTCTAATTGGTTGCTCCATCTATCAGACCTTGTGCAACAACTTATCGAAGCTTAGTAAATAATCAACAGGAACAAAAGGGATGGAAGTTTGTAGCGGATGGGTTTGGTTATCAGACTTTTATTTCGTATCTCTAAAATAAAAATAATTTTACTTTAAACATAGTCAGAGATATCAACGCTGTTAAAATTCCTCCTAATACAATAAATTCAATATTTATTCAGAAAGAACAAATTAGACTATTAGAATAATTAGGTCTTCCATAGGCATGCAAAAGTTGTTCAAGTGTTGAAAATTGTAAATTCGGCAGTTAATGTCTGCGGGAATCTGATTAGCTGTTTTGGGGTTGTACTGTTAACCCCTGCCTTTACTGTTATTTAAGTAAGACCCACAAGAGTTCTCCCTTTTTTGTTTTTTTCAGCATGAGCAGAAGGCTCTAGCTGGTTCGCTCATTTTACTATGCAAGCTATTGACAATTTACCTTCGACTTTAGGCAGTTTTGTTTTTAGTAAAATAGGCCTATTTAGTCGCTATAGGCTAAGCCTCTTTTCATTATAGGGATTTTATTGTTACTAGTAGAAAAAATAAGCCTACTGCATGCTATTTGTGGTTTTGGTATGCTGTCCCCTTCAAAATTAAGTTGAGTCTAAGATCTGGAAGCAGTATTATTGGACTTTTGATAACAAGGGAAGCTGTTGGCCTGATCAGAAAATGTGATAGAACCCTCCGTAGATTCAACAGAAGAAAATCCAAATAAAAACTGAAAGAGGAAGCAGTGGTCTACTCAAAGTTCACTTAAAGAATTAGTAAACTTTGTTTTCAACAAGTCTACACAGGAAACTAAAAGAACACAGTTGTCCAGGTTGATTCTACACAAGGAGACACCTAAAAACAAATAAACTCCTAAAACAGGCTTAAAAAAAAAAACCCTGACATAAAATACCAAAGAAAGGTATCTTATCAATAACAAAAGTTAAACTGACAGTAGGTTGTTGATGGCTTAGCTTCCTGCAAGTCAGTCATTATATTTCTTTATACCCTTCTTTTTATTGGTTATAATATTGTCATTACTTGAATGTATGTTATTTTTGTTACCTTATTCAATGTTTTGGACAAGCATAGGGAAAAATATGCAAAGCCGGATTTTGTAAAGTTTATTTCTCTTGAAATAAATTACTTTGTGGGAACTGGTTACTTTTCTTTTTAAGAAATAAAGACACGCTTTTTTTTCAGGAAGCAAAAATAAGCTTCCCTTCCCCTTTCTTATCTCCTTTATTTTTATACTTTTCTCTCCCCCTTTGCCAGGCCTGACAGTTACTGCTAGATAATTTCTTGAGCTGGCCAGAGATAAAGTTTATTTGATTTGGGTAGAGTTGTACTTTATAGTGACTAACATTCAGATAAATTTGTTAACTTTCATGTGTTGGTTGTTAAAATCTAATACCTAAAACCTAGCATATTTTTTTTAATTGAGCACATTTCTCATGCAAGTAAAATAATCAAAGATACAAGGACTAATGACAAGGAGTCATAAATTAAGGTTTCTTTCAGACAATTGTCTGGTTCTTTTAGAAAAACAAATCACTTTGTCTGATAGGTATCATACCTTATGCAAATTAAGACAAGACTGAACTCTACTTGCAAAATGAATGAGCTTGGGAAATTTTCCTGGTTTTAAAGAATACAATTGAATGTAAAATTAATACTATTAAAATGAATTAATCTAGATATATTGAGGAGATATTATCAAATTCAGCATGGCAGATTACAAACCACACTCAACTCCATATGAAATGGATCTAATGAAAAGAAATTCCTTATCGGGAAATTATTGGCAGTCTAGAATATGTAATGATTGCAACAAGACCAGACATTTGTTATACAGTTACTAGGTTATCTCAAGACCTAACAAAACCAAATTCTTTCCATTTAACGAAGACCAAGCATGTCTAATGTTATTTAAAAGGCACAATCAATCATTCACGAATACTTAAGAAATCACAAAAACCCTTGAAATTAGAAGGATTTTGTGACACAGATTGGGCTAATGTAAGTGACAGAAAAAGCGTGAACAGATTTTGCTTTAGATTGGCAGAAAATAACCCAATGATATTATGGAAATCTAAAAAACAGAATTCAGTTGCTTTGTCAACATGCAAAGTGAAATTTATCACTGTTTCATTAGCAAGCCAAGAAGACCTGTATCTTAGAGCAATATTGAAAACTATGACATAAATTGCATCACTTAAAAATCCAACAATTATTAATTGTGATAATCATTGCAGTATTGTTTAAGCAAAAAACCCAGTCGTTCATTAAAGATTGAAACATATTGATATAAAATTTCAGTTTATATGTGATGAAATAAATAAAGTGTACACTTTTTTAGAATACATTGAAACAGAGAAAAATGTAGCTGACACATTCATGAAGCCAATGACAGGAATAAAATTAAACTCTTTCAAAAAGATTATAGTTGGTAATTGATTCTTAACTTAGTAAATTAGCCATTATTAGCCCAGTCGACTGGGGCAGAAGAATACATCAACAGTAATCTCAGCAGAAGGGGTAAAACTCCGCCAAACAAGTGTACGGGATATGACAATAAACCAGCCAATTAATCCTACCCCTCCCCCCAAAAAATAGATAAATCACTAATTGTGTTTTTGTGTCAATTAAACAAAATTGTGTTAATACTAACAATAAAAAAAATTATTCACATTTTTTTTAGTTTTCATATGCTTTTCTTTTAAAGGTGGAAGATTCCATTTTATACCCCCAAGCAAGAGGCCCTGTTGGATTGTTTTTGAGGGGGGAACTACTAATGGCGTATAAGCTTGCCGGCCAACAGCAGCAGTAGATTGACCAATCAGAGATAACTATAGCATATATGAACAATAGCAACTTAATGCATTCTTGTTACCTAGAGGGCATATCTTTTGTATCACACAACTAAAAACAAAACAAGATGACTACCCAAATTCCAATATACTGTTTGCACACAGTTATATGGTTTAAAGTATTGCTATTGAACTCTAATATTAATCATTGTTTGCACACTGTTAAATGGGTTCAAGTATTGCTATTTAACATTACTATTTCTATTTATCAAGTGTTACTATCTTACATAAAACTTATTTGTTTGCACATGTTTACATTTTAAGTGTAGCTATTTAACACTATTTCAATTTAATATTGATAATAATCCCAAATAAAAGGATGAATATTTTTACTTGACCCATAAATGGGTACTCCCATTTATGATTAAAATGGACTTGAAAGTAATGGTAATGAAGAAGTATTTCACATTCCAGAAACTGCAAGACTGGAGCATCAGATGCAGTTTAATGTCATATCAAGACAATAAATGGTTTCAAAGATAGCTAATTAACACTGACAATTATATTCAATATTATTCACTTATTTGCACATTTAAATGGTTTAAAATATTGGTACATAATGCTAATATTTCGATTTGTCTTTTGCACATGGGGAAGTGATATATAAATTATACAGTAAATAATTAAATGCTTCTATTTTACTCAGGGACATGAACAGATACTACTACTACATTGGGTCAGAGTGGACCTGGGACTAAAGGCAATGAAGGGGTAATCCATATTCTCCAAACCTCCAGATTTACTGACATACCCAGGACACATATTAGTGGGTTGGAGGGTTACCATTCAAGAGAGATCCAGCTGGCATAGTCTATATACCCAGTTAACAGAGCATGCAGGTATTCTTGCGTATTGTTCATAAACATATTCTAAAGAGAAATTAAGCATCAACATGTTAAATTATCAGAAATTATATTTTCAATCTTACTTAGAGTAAGTTCTTTGTGCTGAAAAAGAAAATTTTACTCAACGATTGTCATAATCTATCATTACTTTTCAACATTCATGACCAAATATATCCAAAATATTAGTTAATACGATTGAATATAAATCATCACTGAATAAGACCAGTTTTCAAAAATAAAAGAAGCAATTAAGTATATTTGAAAATTTCATATCTAATGATCTCCAGATTAAGATTTTTCACTTTTCTCTAAACAATAGATTTTATTTTATTATGCTTTACATAGGCTTGCTTTCAAACATGATGGTGATGATAATTTTCAGCCTCTCAACTTACTAGTAAACGATTTAGAATTGGTTCCTCCTGGTTCAATTTAAAAGAAAATATAGTGTGCTTTTCAACAGCTATTACATCTCATGACAATTTTGAAGTCTGGGCTGGTCTGCTTCAAATCTTAGTGATATAAACAATTTTATCAAATAAATTTCTTACATGTATAATTATTTGTATTTTGAAAACTATCCAGATATTATGTATACATATTCCATCTAATGACAATTATAAATTGTTTGCAATATACATGCAAATATTTATCTTTTCTTTTACTTGAGAACTTAAAAACTTCATTTTGTCAATTTATAAATGTATCAGAGTTATTTCCCTTAGATTGGTCACATGTCACTATTATTGCATTCTGCAAGAAAATTGCATTTTAACTTTAAAATCTCTAATGAATTCAAATGTCTGAATTGTTTATTGAATTTTCTTTAAAAAAATGTCACAAAACATTTTATTTCTTTTGTTTTTAACACATTTACATGGTGTCCCATTGAAAACTTTAAAGTGATATGATTTTTAATTCTGTCATCATTAGTTTGGCTTACTAATTATGCTTTACATAATAATTATCAAAATTAAATATAAGTTTTAATTCTATTCCACAGTCCATATGCTATTTGTATAGTCAATCTAATTTTATATTAATTTTCATTAGCTAGAAAGTCGGTATATCACTAGCAAAACATACTTAAATACAACAATAAAATTAAAATAGTTGCTTAAAAACAAAATGTTCATTAAAGAGGGGTAAGTTAGTTAATTTTCACAAAGTAAATGTTGTTTGCATACTTTCTGGTGAAACAATTATTTATTGAACAAAACCATATAACCTTCAAACTATTCAAGCCTTAACTTAACCAATAGTACCAATAATAAAAATTATAGATCACAGGAAAATAAGCCTAATCCCAAAAGTTAACAACAAAATGAAAACTAACATATTCATAAAGAAAAAACAACATAGAAACTGAGATTAACTTTTTTGATGAATTTTCTACATTAATACACACGATAAGCTTGTTTCCTCTTCAATGCACAGTAGTCTTTCATTTATTAATTCATTAGTCTTTTTTTGGGGGGGGTCAGTATTCAATATCAATAATATATGATTTTACAAAAAAATGAAGTGCTAACACACAAGTTTTTAAAAAATTATCTAAAATACCTTCTGTGTGATGAAGGATTCTGAGTAAATTATTCTTTGTTTAGCATCACATTAGCTTACAATTCAATTTAGCATGCAAATTCTTATCTGTATAAGAATTACTCCTTAATTATTCACTGATGGTGTTTCTGAATAGCTCAACATAATAGTTCACTTCTTTTTAAAATGCAGTCATTATCTTTATATGCTCACTATATTATATAACCAAATAAACACTAAATAAAATTTTAAAATTTTACCATAAGGATTTATTGTATTTAAAATCTTAAAATCTTTCTATTTCATTTTTCTAATTCTTTTAATGTGTGTGTGTGTGTGTGTGTATGTGTGTGTGTGTGTGTGTGTATTTTATTAGTGATAGAATTAACTGTGAAATAAAATCATTTATATAGAGAAGAAAATACAAAAGCTATTTGTAAAAAGTATTAAACATAGATTTACTTGCAAATATTTTAAACATCATCTTTCAATTTTTGAAAATTAATGAATTTATGTTGATTTTTTAATATTATTTCTTGAAGAGACCAACAACCATGTAACTATCTATCTATGAAGTCACATGCCCAAATAAATTCATTCACTTTTTCCAGATGTTGGCAATTTTATTTTTTTTGGTATGAACAATGTATTATTTATATAATGATTGCTTAATATGAAAATAGCAAAGTCAAATTTATTTTCTGTTTCAAAGTATAGCAGTGATTGATTACCATCAGATAAGGGAACATATATAGGCCCAAAAAATATGGTTGTTGTCACTAAAAGTTGAAATGCATTTCACATCTACCATAAATGGTATACACAGTTACATATAATTAAAAATTCCACTTAAATTTCTCAATGACTTAACACATCAATATTAACTAACATTTTGAAATGAGAGTCTTCTCTATTCAATGTTCATTACATGTGTTTTACTTTCTCATTGATAGTAGTATAAAGCAACATTTCTAAAGAACATAGAAAATAACACTTCCTTATTTAAATGACTTTAAAGATTAATAACTAGAAAGTATTAACATGGTTGCTGATATATCAGCAGTTAATCTGCAAATCGAATTAAATTCAATAAGTCAAAAAGTTCTAAACGGGTATTTCTTAAATTAAATATCTAACATTTACACCCTTAGTAAAATATTTGATTAAATTATCTGCCATTTTTTTATGATTAATTTTTCAGATATTTTAATTTTACAAAAATGGACTGAGGTTAACACAAAAATTCAACTAATGTTAGCTTAAGACCTCAGAAACATTTCCATAATATGTTGAAAAATGTGTAAAGTGATGGATCTAACAATTGATGTAAAACAGAAAATAACAGTTATTGCACATGAAAATGTTCACTTTGGAGATATCAAAGGAGCTTTAAAGGAATCGTCAAATGATAAAGAAGGTTGAGAACTCAAAGTAAAAGTAATGACTTTAAGAACATGCTTCCTTATGATAAATGTAAAATAATCAAGTTAGTAATAGCAAAACAATTGCTTTTGAAAAATGCAGAGATCTTTGAAAAAGCTGAAATTGAGGGAATCAAAAAGGAAAATACATGTAAAATACTTGGTGAATTGGGATCTGCCAAAAAAAAAAAAAGAAAAATCCAAGGCAACCTACTCTCAAAAATGCAAATTTTTTTATATATCAAATTGTGCCCAAGGAATACATGAATACTGACTTTACAAACTAATCAAAGAGTGCATGGAACTGACTGGAGGGTTGGGCCAAAGAATAGTTTTTGTTCAATTCAGACATGACTGTGGATAAAAGAAAACAACAAGGAGGTGGTAATGTAATGAAATAGACTAGATTTGTTAACCAAACCATTATCAGACCATTCAAAGTCAGTGAAGGAGTTAATTATTACAATTTTAGGAACAATACTTACTTTGCATTATAGCAATGAGAGATTTACCAATGCTAAAAACTTATGTTAAAAATACTACTTTTCTTTAAGTCAGGAAACAGTAATTTTCAAAAATAAAAATTTCAGAATACAGGCTTATATATGTTTTGAGTACACAAAGAAATTCATAAGTCTATTCAAAAGGTCAGAGAAAACCTACACTCTGCACACCTGCAAGTAGTGAAAGTAAGCAATTAACAAGAATATTATTTGGGGTCTGTTATTGCATTCACCCATTTAAACTCATCGTTTATCATCATATCATGTTGCTAGCACAGATTTCTCTGACTTTCTCTCGCTATTCGCTATTCGTCTATCATCCATTGCTTCCTGAAGGTCTTCTAGACTACATCCTATGTCTATACAGAGCTGTTGCAGATAAGTTCTAGTTGGTTGTCCAACACTTGCACATGTGTGTGATGGGGTTCATAGGAGAACATGACTTACTTCACTTAGTTCATCCTTACTTCTCTAGCAGTATCCTATGTCTTGTCCATTTTCTTTGCCATCAATTATCTAAGAAAATTCCATCTACTAAGTTTTTGGAGGGTGAGGATAGGATGAAATTCCAAATTGAACAATCAATGAAAATGTTTATATGCCAACCACCGCTGCAAAACACACAGATCAAAAAATCTAATATGACAGAATAGGGAGATGAGTGATGTGAAAACTGATGCAAAAAATATTAAAATTAGTTAAGAAATTAAATTTCAGCAATGCTGGAGCTTTTAGAAAAAGTCTCCTCACATCATGACAGAATTTTGTCTTTTGTGAAATGATTAGCCTAATATTGGGTACATTCTTTTAAAAAAGTAGATGGTATGGCAAAGAAATAAAATCTCTACATGACAAATAAATATTACAGATAAAAACATATATGCTTATGTTCTTTGGAAAGTCACAAAATTTTCAATCCTATAGTTTTTGAGCTATAATAGTTTTTAGTAAATTTAAGTTTAAATCCATTTTTATAGAAATATATAAGTTAACACACTGATATATTAGGTCATTACTAGACATTTTCTGTGTGTCAATGCTAAAAGGTGTTCCATAATATATTGCCAAATCATATATTGTATAAGTGATAAATAATGTATTCACTAGACATGCAAACAACACATGTATGAATATAACCACTTATGTCAGACAGTTCATAACTGCCAATCTGCTTATATCTTTTTCTTCTATTTGTATATTTTCAGCTTGCTAAGTATTTGTTGGACCATAAGAAAATAAAAAATCTACCTTCCTTTCAGGATTATGTAAACCGAAAGGCTAGTAAATAAACTTCCTTTCCAAAATTATATAAACTTTAACAACTGTACAAAAACAAAGAATTTCACATTCTTATTCACAGAGGAAGAATAAATGTCTCATTAGAAAAATTTATGATCTTCAAAGGGATATAATTAAAACACTTGCATTCCTTCAAAAACAAAATAATATCCAATGAAAAGCTATGTAAAATGCAGTTATAAAAATATTAATCTTGTGAATATGTCTAATATGTTGAAACATATCAGCCACATTTATTTAGTATCAGTTAGATTTTTAATAGCAAGGACTCGGTCAGTTGCAGCAAGTGAGAGTATAAAAACAGGATTTTTCAGTTAAATAAATTAAATCTCTGAAGAAAAAAATTATCATGAATACTTTGTTTTCTTCTTATAGACTAGAGACCTAATTTTGAAATTTAGGCTAAAAAGTTGCCTGAAAGAACAATATTTTACTTTATTTTCCAGGTTTGTTTTGTTTTTTCTTTAGTCTAAAACAGCACATTTATATGAACCCATCTGACTTTGTGTTTAAAAAAAAAAGGAACGATTTTATTTCTATAGGGACATTTACATGGGTAGAAAATCAATGTTCAATATTTTGTATAATTAAAACAAATCCAATTAAGGACGGAGTGTATTCATGAAAAAAGATCTCTCAAATTTGTGATATTAACTCATTCTAAAACATATTTTATTTTATTAGATAAGTATCAAACATTTTCTTAAATCCAATAATTGGTTAATTCGTTGAGTTTTAAGATCACAGTGTTTTTTATTCTTTTTGGCAGAACAACTTTTTTCGGAATCTATTCAGAATTTGGTTTGTTTACACTAATACACCTTTCATTGTTGTGTGTTTTGTCCACTTTGAGCTCGTGTAGAAATATGGTAAAAAAATGGCACTTGTGTCACGGTAGGAACCGAAATGGGTATTCTTTGTAGAGAAGAGGGTAGAGTTGAATTGGATTGCTTTCCATTGACCTTGGATCATGTTATGACATTTCCCACCTTTGTGATAATGTTTTGTTTTGTTAAAGTTGTTATTTTTTTATTTATTTTTTTTTTTTAGGTGATGGTGTTTCTTATGTTAGTGCATTTATGTATATGTATATATCTAGTTATTATGTGATATTGTATGACATCTTGGATTTTTATGGTATCTTACCTACCCTTCCTATTCTTGTTGTGTAGTTTTGTAGATGGTATACTTTCTGTAATGTTAATGTTGGTCATTTTTCTCTAAGTGTGGTTGGGTATTCTGTTGGATTTTCTTGTGTATTTGATCCCTTGTTTGCAGTTGGCATTGTAATAACCTCCCTTTCTTGTATAGTGTCTGTGTGGGTGCTGGAGATGGTGCCTCCTGTCTTGGTATGTTGGTTATCTTTATGGTAGGTTTTGCTTTGAGGTGTTCACTTTTTTTTTGGTATATCTTTTTTTAGACATTTATTAGGTATGTCCTTGGTTCCTTGATGAATTTGGGTCTATTAAGGACTGTGCCAGGTATCCATATGCTGTGTAGCATGTCTTTTGCATAGATCAACTCTATAGTGTCCAGTATTTCTTTTACCTGGCTGGAATTCCAGTCATAATTGTTTCTGCTTTGCCTCATTTTATTTATTGTTGTTGTTTGTTGGGTTTTATGGCATATCAACCTTTGTAGGTTATTTAACACCAAATTCATTTTTATGTGAATAATCAGTTCCATTTCAAACAATTTAGTTTAGCATAAGTACACAGTTTAATTGTCAAAGACAGTTCTATTTCAAACTATTCAAGCAGTTATATATAACAATTCAGTTTAGTGTAAGTACAGTTTCAATGTCAAAAACAGTTCAATTTCAAATAATTCAGTTTAGCGTAAGCACACAGTTTAAATGTAAGTACAGTTTAATTGTGAAAAACATTTCTATTTTGAGCTATTTTGTTTAGTCAAGCAGTTCTAATTCAGCTAATTCAATTTAGTATAAGTACAGATTTTGTTTACACACAATTACATGTCAAAACAGTTCCATGTCAAACAATTCAGTTTATTGTAAATACAGTTTCAATGTCAAAAAACAGTTCTATTTCAAATAATTAAGTTTAGCATAAGCAGGCAGTTTAAATGTAAGTATGGTTTAATTGTCAAAAACATTTCCATTTAAAGCTATTCAGTTTAATCAAACAATTCAGTTTAGCATAAGTATGCCATTAGTTCTATTTAACCCATAGATAGGGCCCTATCAGGTGCTACCACGCCAGGCTAGAGTGGACTTGGGAGCAATGGCAATGAAGGGGTGCTCCATATTCCCCAAAGCACCAGCATTACCGGGACCTCACCATTAGACTGTTTAGTGACATACTCATTGGGGGGTCTTACCCCTCTGCAGAGGTGCAGTCAGTGTATTCTACAGCCCTGACTGGGCAATACACAGAATTAATGTCAAAACAGTTTTATTTCAGATAATTCAGTTTAGCATAAGTACACAGTTTAGATGTCAAAACAGTTCTATTTTGAGCAATTCAGTGCAGCATGAGTATGCAGTTTAAATGTCAAAACAGTTCTATTTTAAACAATTCAGTTCAGCATAAATATGCAGTTTAAATGCATAAAAACAGTAAATGCCAACCACCGTTTAGTTTTATTTAACCCATAGATAGGACCCTTATCAGGTGCTACCACTCGGGGCCAGAGTGGACCTGTGAGTGAAGGCAATAAAGGCGTACTCCACATTCCTCAAAGCCCCAGCATTGCTGGAACCTCACCATCAGATTGTTTAGTGTCATATCCATGTCATTACCCCTCTGCAGAGAAGCAGTCAGTGTATTCTATAACCCTAGCCGACAGGGCAATCATTTTGTTTATTTCTTTGGAGTTTGGAGATGTGTCTCTTTTCCAGGGTGGCATGATTGTGCCCCACCACCTCTGCTGTAGACAACATTGTTCTGCGTCTTCTGCCAAATATTAATTCATATGAGGATGGCATGTCGTTATTTATTGGGGTTGTTCTTTACATCCATAATGCTGTGTATGAGCACTTCTTTTTCTCCTGGGCCTGCTTCCAAAGGGTCTTGATTGTTCTTATTGCTCTTTCTGCTACTCTGTTTGGTGATGGTATGTTATGTTTGAGTTGTGACATTCCCTCTTAAACCTTTCACTCATGTACTGTGAACCACAGTCAGCCATGATGATTATCGGTAATCCATATGCTGTTAGAACCTGGGTGAATTGCTCATAGGCAGTAGTAGATGATGTGTCTGGGAGTGTTTTGACTACTGGGATACTTGAGTAGTAGTCTACCACTAGGAGATATTTACATCAATCTTGCTCATTGATGTCCATACCTATTGTAGCCCAAGGGTGTATGGAGAAATCTGGCTGCATCAGTTGTAGGTTTGGTTTGTGCTGGTTTATATTTGCTGCATGCTTGTACCATGTTCCTGATGCTCTGGTTTATCCCTGGCTAAAATATAGACACCCTTGGAAATAGGCTGCATTTTGTTTCTTCTTGGTGGTCTGTGTATCTTTCAAAGACCGAGAGTTTCAGCACTTCTAGGACTACAATTCTGTCCCCCTTGAGGATTAATCCATCATCTAAGATGAGATTGCACGTGAAGGTTTAGTGTTCATAAAGTGTTGTTGGGTATTATTTTCTGTATTCTGACCATCCTCTCCATCCTCTATATATTGTGTCCTTCAACAGGGTTAATTGTTGGGTCAGCAATTAATGCCTCTTTTATCCATTCTATGTTTATTATTTTCATGGTTGTCATTATGAAATTGATACTGTGCTGTTGTGGTGTACCTTTTCTATTTTCATTGAAGCACTCTTGACAAGGCGTCTGCAACTAGAATTGTCTTCCCTGACTGGTACTTGACTTGGATGGCAAATTTTAGGCACTTTAGGATGAACCATTGAAGTCTGGATGGAGTCACAGCTAGATTTTTCTGGAAGTGGTGAATGGTCTATTTCTACTGTTACCTATCACCAGAGTAGGAAATATTCAATTTTTTGTAGGCCATAAGTGACTGCCAGACACTCTCTTTCTATTTTGGAGAACCTTGACTCTGTTGGGGTGAGGCACCTTGATGCCATTCCTACTGTTTTTTCGGCAAACCTTTGGTTGATTTGTCTTATTCATGCCCTCACAATTAGTGTACTGGCATCATATTGGAGAATTGTTGTTGTATTGGGGTCTATGTCATAGTAAATGATTATCTGTACCTTGTACAGTTCTGTTTTTATTTCTTCAGGGGCTTCTTGATGGTGTTGTTGCATAAGAAATGCATATTCTTTTTCCACAGTTCTCAAATTGGTGCAGTCATTTGTGATAGTTTCACTGAGAACCTACTGAGGTATGTAATCATTCCCATCAGCATATAGAGTTCTTTTGCGTTTTGGGGGAATTCATAGCTTCAAGTTTATCTTCTGGGGGTAATATGTTATGTTCTGTGATAGTGTGGCCAAAAAAGTTTACTCTTTTTTGTTTATATAGGAGTTTATCAGGATTGAATCCAATGTTTTTCTCCTGGGCTCTTTCCAAGACTTCAGTCATGGCTGTGTCATGTTCCTCTTCTGTTGATCCTGTTACCAAGATATCATCCACTATGCCCATGACATTTGATTCCAGATAATACAGTATCTAGCTTTTGTGTGAATATGTCCTGGGATATAGTTAAGCCAAATGGTAAATGTTTGTATCTTCTAAATGACATGTTAAAGGTGCATAGCAGGCCAGATTGATTGTTTAGTTCTTGGTGCCAGTATCCCTTTTTTACGTCAATGACGCAGAAACTTTCTCTTTTGTGTAGTAAGAGTTGTAGTTTTGGTGCGGGTCCCTGGGGTACATACAGAGTGTAATTTTGGATGTTTCATCCTAGTTTATGGTTATCTTATAGGAGATAGAGTTAACACAGTCTATTGGGCCTGTAACTTTCCCTATGATGTCCTCCTTTTTCCATTTTTGCCAACTCTGTTTTGTTGAGTAGGAGGATGTGTATTGGGACTTATCTAGGTGGGTGTATCACTGGCCTGGGATTTTCTATCATTTTATTTGATATTTCTTCACAGGAAAACATTTTATGTTGAAACAGATTTTATTTTACAATAAATTCCTTTTTGCTCAGTGTTTTCAGACCTGTTATACTGTCTTTTTATCTCATTTACATTCACAGAGATGATACCTATTTCTTGAGCCTGCCTTCATCAAAAAATATAGAGGCTGCTTGGGAGGGGTGTTTGCAATGTCAAATCTTGTTACTGTTTTGTTCTTGAGCATTATATTGAGATCAGTCAGCACAATGCTTGTTATCCTTGAATACCCATATCCCTTCAGTATTGTGTTGGTTATCCTTATCTTTGGTTTAAAGGGTAACAGCCACATTTGATTTTCTGTTAGAATGCATGTGTCTGCCCCTGTGTCCAGATTGATCTTGATTGTGTGGCTTGCAAATATCATTTCTGCATATTTAGAAATTGAGTGAACACACTTGCTGCTTGAGCTTATTGTCACAATGCTGCTTGATGCTTGCTCTGGTCCATCTTCCTTTGGGAAATCCTCTTACATTCTTTCTGGTCTCCGACTTCACAAAGTTGTTGCAGCTATTTTTATGCATATTCACATGTAATGTCCTACTTTTCCACAATATCAGCACTGTGCTCACCTAGTAGGACATTGATTTCTGTAATGGTGGTTTCTTCCACATCCATAACATTGCTTGCCTCTTGTTTCAGATAAATTTGGCTGTTCACTGGCCCTGTTGTTCTTGTTTGGGTGGGGTTGTGCTTTGGGGTTCTGGTCATTACAGTTTGCCTAGGTCTGCATTTGATTTTGTTGGTGACGGTTTCATCCCTGGGGTTTATGGATAGAACCTCCACCTGTGCTATAGTGATCTACTCCATTTTTACCAGGTTGTATACTTGTTTATAGGTGAGGGTATCACCTATATTGATGATGTCTCTGTGGACTTGGTCAGACACTATGCCGTAGACCAGTATATCCCTCATCATTTCGTCTTTCATCTGTTCAAGGTACCCAGCCTCCTTGATCAGTTATTTTGCTTTGGTGACAAATTCATCTGTTGTTATTTTCCCTTGTTTGAGGCCTCCTAGGTTGAGAATTTGGTTATTTTGGGGTTTGCAGTATGTCTCCTTCTTTCCAAAGACAGAGTCAATCCTTAGAGTTGTCAAAGGTGGTGGTGTAAATTTTCAGTCCCTTTTCATCAATCTAAAGAAGCATATGTCTAACCTTATGGGCCTCCTCTGTTGAGAAAATCTGCTCCCATTTTTGTTTAATTTGTTTGAATTTTTTGTGATCATCTACTGAAGTTGCTCAGTCCATTTTCGTAGGTGTAAATTTATCTACCATTCTCACACACTATTATTTGTTAAGTACAAGGAATGAAGTTTGTTCATAGTTACGAGAGTTTAATATCACAACGTGCATATAGTAATGTAAGGTTTTATTACTTTTGGGGGGTTTTATGTTGTTTTCTTCCATGGCTGTTTTCTGGTTCTCCTGGGTCCTGGTTCAATGAGGAGTGTTTTATTTCATCGCACTTCTGACACCATCTTGTGTGTTTTGTCCACTTCAAGCTCATGAAGAGATGTGGTAAAAATCATGACGTGTGTGATGGTAGGAACTGGAACGGGTTTATCTTTATAGAGAAGAGGGCAGAGTTGGGTTGGGTTACACACCACCACTAACAATCTTTCTAATACAATAAAGTCAATACTTATTCAGAAAGAACAAATTAGACTGTTAGAATTATTAATCCTTCAATTGACATGCAAAACAACAAAATAACTACACAGACAAACGACTATAAAAGAATTTGTATATATATAGTTTTATGAAAAAAATTGTAAATAGTTATTTTACAATGAAAATGTTTACAGACTGGTGAATGGTTTTGTCTTGTTTTTTTCTTTTAAAAAGAGCTTGTTTTAGAAATTTTGTCAGTAATCATTAAATCCCTTTAGTGGATTATAAAGTTCTTTGGTTTTGTTTCGGGAGGTGGGGTACTTTTGGTTTTTCTATGACGATTACACATCCAAAGTTGAAAAGCAACTGTCCTTGCAAAAGTTTTAGAAACATCAAAGATACAAGGACCAGTGACAGGTCATAAATGAAAATTTCTTTCAGACAAGTGTCCGGTACTTTTAGAAAAACAAAGCATTTTGTCTGATAGGCGTCACAGGAGATCAAAATTTATTTTTCTTTGACCTAGGATGCTAACTGCAGAGCATTTTATTGGGATAATGGTGGAGTGTTTATTTATCGGAGCTTACCATATGACTGATAATTTATTGGTTACCTACACATTTTTAATTAGTTCCAAGATACTTATACTGTTAAAAACTAGTGGTCTTTCCAAGAGAACAAGTGACAGCAAGTTTCTTTATTAAATTTCAATTCTTAATGCTATTAACTATTATTTTTATCATTACAATTATTTTTATGTATACATATTTCTATATTTCTAAACATTACAAATTTGAATCCTGCATATAGTCATCACACGAAATAATTTTACATGACTTACTTTATGTGACAGTAATAAGAAAAAATGAAATATTTATCCTCAATCGATTAAAAGACAATTATGTCTAACTTTCAAGCAATAGGTATGAAAAATATTTATTTACTAAATTTAGATTAGTTGTGGCACAAGGACAGAAGTTTAGAGCACTGGAAGTAACTAATTAACATCTGCATTGATATACAAGATAAATATAACAATTGACACCGGAGTAAGTTAATAAATCAATAAATAAATAAACTTTTAAAATTTAATCTCAACAGCGAATACAAATATAACAGAAATAACAAAACAGATTGTAACGAAATTTTCATAATTTTCTCGAAAAAAATCTTTACTGAAAATTTTGGAGAGATTTTTTGTACGATTTACTTTTCGACGATCTTGTTCTTTTTTATAATTTATTTATTAAATATACTTCGAAAAATTGTCACTCATTAAAGTTTTCTTCTTTTAATATAAGATTTACCTGGTTTTAAGTTTGTTCGTTCGTTACGGATGATTTAATTTGGAAAAAAAAGAAAAATTAAAGGCAATAACAAAAATAAAGTTTATTTTCAGACAAACTGTTAAATCAGATATTTTTATTTCTATTTAAATTTTAATGCCATGTTTTTTAATTGCTTTTCAAAGAAAAGTTAAAGTGATTTGATTTAATTCATGTTTATTTTTTCTTTTCTAAAAGAAAAAAAAATTAATTCTTTTTTTATTAGAAAAAATTAATTCTATTTCCCATCAATCTTTTCTTTCAAAAATAAGGTATTCGTAAGAAAATAAAACTGTAAAATAAAGTCAAAATACTCACATTTTCTTATAATGAAAATTCTGGATACCTTTATTTTCGAAAAATAAATTATTTGATTGTTGACAGCTGAAAGATGCTTATTGATAATGATCTGAGTGACTTTGCAATTTGACTGTCTTTGGCGGTTTAGAAATATCAAATAGGCAGTAAATATTCCAATGCGTTAACTTGAAGTAAATTTTTTCTTCACTGATGGATGTGCTCTGATTTATTTGACCAGTAAAAGTTCAGTCAATTTTTTGGTCCATCTTTCTGAAAAATAAACAAAAACTAAATAAAAATTTAAAAAAAAAAAAAAGATGTCTCTAAGTGACGTCTGCTTCTTAGGAATTTCGATCTCAATGTTTAAATGTTGTCGTTGACTTCTGGGAATAAACAGACAATTCTGACGAGGTTTTAACGAACCTTTACATAGTGATATAGGTAATGAGTTAAACTGATTGATAACCAGCGAGCGATATAAATAGAAAGATTGTCAAACGTGACAAAGGATACATAACTAGATAATGAGTGAATAAGATTTTTAAAAAAACAAATATCCATTGAGTGTATCTTTTTCTGTCGTTAGAATTAGTAAACAACATTCAGATATTTCCATGTGGAACAAAAAGAATTTTCAGATATTTTAAAACAATAATGAATTACTTTAAATAAAACTAATACTCTTTCTGAATTAAAATGTATGTACTGTATTAAAAAAGAAAGAAAGAATAATTTAATTTCATTGCAGTTTTTGTCATTCAATACACTTTTTAAGATTTTACATTTGTTTAGAAGACATATCGTATGGTAGGGGGAACAGAATTCACTTGACCGACATGTATGCCGAAAAAAAGTGTGGGGGGGGTCCTTTAAGGGGAAAAATTGTGATATTGTAAAAAGTAGCTGTTACGAGGGGGGCGAAAATTAAGTAAATAAGCGAGTACCCGGTAGTATTTTTGTAATTTATCCCTTGTATTTTTAGGTAGTTCTTAGTATTAGACAATAAACATAATAAGTAATAATTATTCTAATTCGCAGTTTATTATTTTGAAGTGCATAACTGCATCTATTTGCATGCCACAGTTAAATGGAATTGTTCAGAGTCACCCATCTTTATTAAATTCTGAAATGACTTGATTAGTTGTCTGGAGTTAAAAGTTAATAGTAAAAAGATGACGATGGAATTAAGAAAAATTCTTTAACAGAAAATTCGGTAATTTTGACAAAGTATCGATTAAAATTTTATTTTAGGGGCGTGTGGGTGCTATTTTTAAATAATTCAAAATATTGGGGCCGGATAAAACCCCAGTTATATCAATAAAAAGGAACGACACCATCTTCCAATATTTTATTTGTAAATTTCTTTTTTAATTGTGCATTTTCCACTATTTTCAAGTAAATCAAATCGATTTATTTATGCAAGTTAAGTTCATGACTCTTTTCTGGTATTTACAAATAAAATAGTCCCCTAAACCTTCCAGAAGGCTCTTGAATCTCCCCCCACCCCATGATTTAACGAATTTTCCGGGGTGGACACCGATGATGACATGCATTTTTTAAATACGTTTAGATAATAAATTTATTGAAATATTTGTCTAGATAATTAATTTTATGATTAGGTCATTTTTTTTAAAAATTAAATCAAAAGCATTAATAAATAAAATATTTAATTTATATCACGTAAAATATTGGCGTTTTGAAATTTTTTTTCTCTTTGTAACTGATTTACAGGTAGAAAATTTTGAGTGGAAATAAAGAAAAAGTAATTGCACAAATAATACAAGAATCACATAAAAATAAAGTGTCATTCGAGAAAGAAAGTTTTTAAAACTATATTGGAAGTACTGAAAAGAGAAAATTTATTTTTTCTCAACAAACATTGAATTTTGGCAATGGGTGGTCGGAGCTGGTCATGGAGGAGTGAGGATGTTATTGTTTTATCAGGGTTAGAGTTGAGGTCTGGTGAGATTTTTTATTACCAAAAAAATGAGATCATGTATATTCACCACCTCCGGCCACCTCACAAATCATAAGAAATGTAGATTAAAAGTAAAGAATAAATAAGAATAAGCAATTCATTTGACTGAAACTTACTCTTAAAACATTCTTAGATGGATTATAAAAGTAAGTATGAAAGTTTTGAAAGAGTATGTTTTGATTATGTATCTCTTTTTAAATTTGTATTTTAATAATAAAATATAGGGATCGGGGCTTTGATAAATACGCTAAATTTGACTAAATCAATCGGTGTGATCATTACTGGGGTACAAACTTAGAAGATACCAAAATGTAATGAGCTGTTAAAGGGCCATTGTTTGACTGCATAGATATTTGATGTAGAAAAAGAGCAAATTTTTTCGAGCAGAAGAAAATGTCAGAATTAGATTTTATTTCGAGTTGATAAGAGGTTGAATAAAGAAAAAATATTAAGGCGTTTTCTTTTTCTGAAAAAATTAAAAAGTCAATCAACCACCGACTGATCTAAAAGACGGGACTAAAGGACTTTTGTTTTGATTTTTTTTTTTTTTAATTTCTCATTTAATTTTCTTTGTGGACAAACTGTGAGGTATGTTTATTTTTTAAAATTAAAAACGAAAGAATATAAAAATTTAGGTAAAAGATAAAATATGAATATAAGGGTCACAAATAAATATATAGATAAATATAAAGGCTATAAAACAAACAATTTGAGGAAAATATTTTTAAAAAATTTTGCCCCGTCATTTATTCAAACGTTACTTTCATCCACAATCACATATTATTTATCTGGTTTCTTACTGTCGGTACAACATAGGTATTAATCACTTTGTGTGAGATAGTGCTGGTTGTGTGAAGGTTTTACAAGGGTAAGCTTTCAATCAGTATAACATCGATCTCCATCTTATGTAGAAAATTAGCTGAGAAAAAACAGAAACAGAAAACCAAACAAAAAATTTGAGAAAAGGAAAACTGAACAAATATTGTCTTTCTTTCACTCCAAATCCAAGGTACAAAACTGCCGAAAATATTGAAGTTCTTGAGGATATTGCTTTTGAAATTCAGACTCCTCCTCATAGAAAATTATATTGCTGAGTAGGATGCTTCTTCGATAATTTCCAAACTTCTGGAAGATTTCATTGAGAAGATCTGTGGACCTGAAGTTGATAAACCAGATACTCATGATCGAGTTGATATGAGTGATAAGGATGTAAAAATTTATGGGAGCTCT
The DNA here is from genome assembly GCA_963585895.1 of Sepioteuthis lessoniana. Classification (NCBI taxonomy): domain Eukaryota; kingdom Metazoa; phylum Mollusca; class Cephalopoda; order Myopsida; family Loliginidae; genus Sepioteuthis; species Sepioteuthis lessoniana. The sequence continues at coordinate 70,658,038 of OY757939.1, read as the reverse complement.
CAGCTGCAATTTTGTTCTGGTTATACACGTAAGATGCACTACCTATTTTCACATATGGACCGGTTTCCTGAGAAACTGGGTTCAATGAGTGATGAGCAGGGGGAGAGATTCCATCAGGACCTGAAAGAGATGGAGACCAGGTATCAGGGTCGCTGCGACGCAGTCATGATGGCTGACTACAGTTGGAATCTGAAGAGAGACCTCCCTGCCGCTGAGCATTCCAGGAGTTCTAAGAAATAGAAGTTCAAGCCCTGAAGTTTAAACAATGGTGAAGCAATATGCAATTTACGTGTACTTACCTTTATCAATGCCCACCATTTATTTTACAGTAATCGATGTTTCTATCAGGTAATCAATATATGTTGTTGGCAAAAAAATTTTTCTCTTAAAAACATATTTAGAATGATATGTGTTGACAAAAATCAGCTGATAATGCCACGAAAATGTAATCGATTTTGTCAAAATATCTGATTTTATTCAAATCAACCTTGCAAAAAAACCTGACTTGATAGAGAGAAACGGGTGCCATTTCCTGGTTCAACAGTGCAAAAATACCCTAAATCAGTTGTAGAATTCTAGACAACATTCAAAAAGTAAAAAATTATTGCCCAGTGTTATTTTCTATTTATTTTGGAAGAGAACTTAAATTTGTTCTAAGTAAATACAGTTTTACTTTTAAACATATGGGATACACATTTTTTCTAGTCTTATAGGATACACATTTTTCTAGTTTTAAAATAAGCAATAAAAACATACTTAAGAACATTCTAGAAATTTAGGATCAAAACTGCAATAGCATTTAAATTACATTCTTATATTTTTCAACCAATCAGCTAAAAACATAGAATAGAACATTCTAGAAAAATAGGATCGAAGTGAACTAACAGAAAATATTTAGGCTCGAAAATAAAATAGTAAAATACAAATCTGATTGGTCAATAAATGTCTACGCGCTAAAATTTTAGGACGATTCTTTGATCCACCTGTAGGATATAAATAACACAGAGTTAGGGAGCTATACACACAAGACACAAGCTTACACACAAACGAAGACACAGATGAAGACAAGCCACTAAGCCAGTAAAACAGTAGCCGATACATTCCGACAAATTCCTTTCCTTCCTCAACTAAAGTTCATGAACTCTCTTCAAATGGCCGAGAATTATATTCAAAAGAAAAACCCGACAGACTTTCTTTCATCAACGCGACACGCTGTCGCCACTGTCATAAAACCCGCTATAAACTTAATGTAAGTAAGAACGACATATTTACGGACTCCGTTAACATGAACATAGACATATCTTTAAACAAATTTATTCTCTTCTTGTCAAACTCTATTTTCCAAAAGGCCATTTACACATCATGTATTTTATTTGTTTTCATATTCTGTTATATGCTTATTAAATTGTTTGTTGTTTAATATTCGTTGTGTTCTATTCCATTTCTTTTGCGCGATTGTAAAGTTCTGTGTTGTATTTGTGGTGGGAATAATTTAGAGAGCAATCTACTGAAATAACCAAATTACATACAAACCCCACAGTCTTAAAATAAGCAATAAAAACATACTTAAGAACATTCTAGAAATTTAGGATCAAAACCGCATTAGCATTTAAATTACATTTTTATATTTTTCAACCAATCAGCTAAAAAATAGAATAGAACATTCTAGAAAAATGGGATCGGAAGTCAAGTAACAGAAAATATTTAGGCTCGAAAATAAAATAGTAAAATACAAATCTGATTGGTCAATAAATGTCTACGCGCCAAAATTTTAGGACGATTCTTTGATCCACTATTTCGGTATAAATAACACAGAGTTAGGGAGCCATTCACTAAGACGAAGATTAAACAACAAGCCACTAAGCCAGTAAACCAGTAGCCGAATACTTTGTCCGGCAAATTCCTTTCCTTCATCAACTAAAGTCCATGACCTAGCTTCAGATGGCCGCGAATCACATTCAAAAGAAAAACCCGACAAACCTCTTTCATCAACGCGACACGCTGTCGCCACAATCATAAAACCCTATATGAACTTAATGTAAGTAAGAACGACTTATTTACGGACTCCGTTAACATGAACATACACACATCTTTAAACAAATTTATTTTCTTCTTGCCAAACTTTATTTTCCAAAAGGCCATTTACACATCATGTATTTTATTTGTTTTCATATTCTGTTATATGCTTATTAAATTGTTTGTTGTTTAATGTTCGTTGTGTTCTATTCCATTTCTTTCACACGATTGTAAATTTTTGTGCTGTATTTGTGGTGGGAATAAAATTGGGAGCAATACACGTAAAGTACGGACGCACATCTACTGAAATAACCAAAATAACATACATACAACCCCCACAAACATAACGTTAGTGATTATTTTCATTTTAAAGAAAGAAGCAGCAAACATTTCTCCAAGGAAGGAGAGACAGAATTGAAATATCATAAAATATGAATTTATAAAAAAATCAGTTGAAATATTTTTAACTTACAGTTCTGGGGCTAAAAAAAAGGAAAATTCTCGTCAGTATTGCAGTTGGCAGGAGAAACTTGTGAAATAAACTTTGAACAGCAGACAAACACAATTCTATTTTTCAAGAGTTGTGGCGATATGTCGTATTATTTCTCTGGAGTTGGGAATATATATAATGGGTAGGGGTCAAATGGCAGGGTATCAATTGGTTGAAAATTGCCATTTGATTTATTACTATTCTCTGTTGTTTTCAAACAAATAACATCAAATGATCTTAGTTGAGTTATTGTATCTTCTCTTCAAAATATTTCAAAACAGTAGGGATGAACAACATTGCGTCAGTCTAGCACGCTACAGATAGCTATTTCTTTTTAAAGAAGCAACAACTATACAGCCTCAAATCTTTGTAAAAACTTTTTCGATGAAGACATTTAGTCATTCAAAATTTAAAACGATAAATAACAATTTCATGTTTTATTTGTCTTTGAAAAACAAAAAAAAATTATTCAACCAGCTTACACTTTTTAATTGAATACGCTGAAACTTGTATTTTTCGGCATCATTAGTAAAATATACTTAAAAATAAACGTTTATAGCTGTTTTTACAAACAAATCGGTGTATTCCTTTTTTCTTTGAATGATTTACCAAATTTCTATCATGTGTTTTGAAATATTGGTGGTATAAAATATAACAAGCGTATTTACTTTCTTTTTTTTTATCAAAATGATATTTTGAAAAGATACAAGATTTAACTTAGACAAATATCGATATTATTCGCTTGAAAACAACGGAGTAGTAATAGATAAAAATACTTATTTAAAAAATACGAGAATCATTAAATAAGTTTCCAGACTTTTTTCGTATGGGCACTTAAATTCATAGTACACACATGAAACTCTAGTCCCCTTCAAAGTAATCTCCTCCGGCTGCAATGCACTTGTTGTACCGTTCCATCAACTTCTGGAAGGCCCCATGGAAGTCCTCTTGAGTGAGCCTGTCAATGACCTTCGTCACAGCCTCTTTCATCTCCTCAATTATCTCATAAAGACAGCCTCTGAGCTTAGGAAATAAACAAAAGTCACAGGGAGCAAGGTCTTGACAATAGGGACGGTGAAGAACTGTCTTGATGTCCATCTTCGTCAAATAGTCTGTGACAAGGATGGAGTTGTGGAAATGCCACTGACCCGATTTGAAGAGTGTTGGCCTCTTCCGACGGAATCTCTTCCTGAGCTCCCTTAAAACCTCAACATAGTAACCCTAACCCTAATCCTTTGGCCAATCAACTCTGGTGTTCTGACTTCCTTACTCCTCCCACACCTCTCATCATCCCTCGCAGACTCCCTGCCTTCCTTGAATCTCTTATGCTACTCAAAAAATGATGCTCGATTAATGCAAGATGGTCGAAAAGCAGTCTGAAGCATTCCATACGTTTCTGTGGTATTTTTTCCAAGTTTAAAACAGAATTTCATTGCATATCGTTCTTCTAAAGTGTCCTCGCGTCCAGATTGCATTTTTGAAATTCACTAGCTGTGACAATCAGGCTTTAGTAGGGTGTATTCCAATTCTTGCTGTAGCTGTTCATTTGAATGTGAAATCATAAAAATTGGTCAGTCATCTCATAAGATGTACAGCAATAACATAGTGAATTTTCAAGAGTCTACGACAATTTTAAATGCCTGTACAAAAAAAGTCTGGAACCTTGAAGGCACCACACACACACACACACACACACACACACACACACACACATATATATATATATATATATATATATATATATATATATATATATATATATAATAACAGTGAAGATTTCTGTAAAACTCTAAATGAGTTGATCTTTTAATATCAACAGGTAATTTAAGCTTTGGTGGCAGTGGTGGGTTACAGATTCACATGATATTGGGTCATATTCCTGATAAAGCAAATCTCATTTCTTTGTCAACCGTTTTCAGATTTTCTCTTATCTTTGTCCTGATATTTGTCCTAGTAGAGAAAGCAGACTTTCATTGTGAAGTTGTAAACTAAAGCAGAATTACCAAAACTTTTGAGGATTTTGTTGGATACTGTATTGAAATTTAAATCCAAAAGCAATCTAATTCCACTTCTAAGAATTTAAGATTTAAACATTGACCATTTCTCAGTTCACTTTTTCTATTTCTCTCTGGGATAATTTGTATACTTCAGATGTTATGAATGGGCACAACTTTAATGTAGTCCTCTGGCAAAACTTGCAATTTCCCTTAAATTGTAAAGCTATGTGTAATCATTTTTTTAACTGATATAATTTTTATGGTACTGATAAAAATTCTAATTGGTTACACAATGTTTGTGGTTTTAAAAAATCCAGAGATATCTCTTCTCACATTAATAATTTGAGGATAATATTTTTCCAAAATTAATTCCCAGCAAGTTAGTCACTCCAGCTGGTTATAAGAAATTTTTATTCTCCCACTGACATTCCATGAATTTAACTGAATATCAATAGGACAAGAATAATTTTAAGAAATACATTGGGATCAAATTATCATAATAAAAATCAATTGAAATTTTATTTCCGATATAAAACTCATTAGTAAAAAAAAAATGGTCAATGCCTTTTAATAGCAAAAGTCAAAATTTATACAATTTATATAGTAAAATACATTTATACTGGAGAGAAAACATTTTCCTTTTTATCATCAAAATCATATCAATGTATTTTTATTTTCATTAACCATTTCATCTTTGTAATAAAAATTATTTCATATATTTGTATAACAGTTAAAATTTAAATATGACTACTGATAGTAACAACAACTGCAACAACAACAATAATAATAGCAGCAAAAATGACAACTACTAAATTAAAGGAGGAAAGGCCAAATCACCACCACCAAAAAATAGCTTTACTTTTGTGTGAGTGAAATCAAGTGGTACCTACATTTGATCTGGTATTGCTTAAAATCTTCTGAGTAGCCACATGAACCGCTTTTTTTAATTTTTGCTGCTGCTGCTGCTGTTGCTGCTATTATTATTATTATTATTATTATTATTATTATTATTATTATTATTATTATTATTATTATTTACGGCCTACCAGAAGAAACCGCAGCAGCAATAATGATCCTCTACAGAAACACCAAAGTGAAAGTGTGTTCACCGGATGGAGACACAGATTACTTCGACATTGTAGCAGGAGTACTACAAGGGGACACGCTTGCCCCATACCTCTTTATCATCTGTCTAGACTACGTACTTTGGATATCGATCGATAACATTAGGGAAAACGGCTTTGAGCTGACAAAGAAAAGGAGCAGAAGGTACCCCGCAAAAACAATTACCGACGCCGACTACGCCGACGACATAGTGCTACTGGCCAATACACCCAACCAAGCCGAAACACTACTGCATAGTTTGGAACGAGCCGCTGCAGGCATTGGACTCCATGTCAATGCACACAAAACTGAATTTATGTGCTTTAATCAGAAAGGCGACATCTCCACACTAGACGGAACCTCCCTGAAACTGGTTGACAAATTCACCTACCTAGGAAGCAGAGTCTCATCAACCGAAAAAGACATTGACGCACGGCTAACGAAGGCATAGATAGCTATCGATAGGCTTTCGATCATATGGAAATCAAACCTGACCAATAAAATGAAACGCAGTTTCTTCCAGGCTGCGGTCGTGTCGATACTGCTGTATGGATGCACTACTTGGACGCTGACTAAACGGTTGGAGAAGAAGCTCGACGGCAATTAAACAAGAATGTTGCGAGCAATATTGAACAGGTCCTGGCAGCAAAACCCCACACGGCGCCAACTGTACGGCCACCTACCACCTATCACGAAAACTATACAAGCTGGACGAACCAAACATGCCGGACATTGCTGGAGAAGCAAAGACGAGATCGTAAGTGATGTGCTCCTGTGGACCCCTGCATATGGCCAATCAAAAGCAAGACGACCATCTCGAACATTCATACAGCAGCTATGTGATGATACGGGATGTAACCCTGAAGACCTGCCGAAGGCGATGAATGATAGAGAGACGTGGAGAGAGAGGGTCATGGATATCCATGCTAGCCGCACGTCATGATTATTATTATTATTATATTTAATTTTAACCATTCTATGTATTTAGAATTGGTTGTTTAGTAAAAACTATTCTGGGGTAGGGGGGTTGAAATTTTACTGGATATATCCCAGACAACTCGAACCTTTAAAGTCACATGACCTCCTATTAAATAAAGTTAAGGAACTACATTTGTAAGACAAGGAAACTCACAAGGTCGACTATGGAATTAGAGGAGAGAAAAACAATAAAAAAGGTGGACTTTTAAACTAATTTAGAATTTAAGGAATATAAAGGGAGTTTTTTTTTTTTTTTGTTTTGTTTTTTAACCCATGGCTTAAACCTCAGAAGCGATGGGAAGCTGTAATGTGGATGTGAACTAAGGTGAATGAACCCAACATTGGGTCAACAGCTCGCTTCACCTGATGCTGGGTGGAAGAATCCCAAAGGTCAACAACCAGGTCCAAATAGTTGTCAGGAATCAACAGCTACTCATCTATGAGGGTGGCCTCTATAGATAAGATAAAAATACAATCATCAAATGATTACCACAAATCTAACTCAAACCATATTGCCCTTTGCGCGAGTAAACAAGGAGCACATTCTGCTGACGTTGGAACACTGGCCCCAATGTTTGAAAAATCAGCTACGGAACTCAAACTCAAACAAAAATTACCTAGATGCAAAAGCACAGTACATATAGGGACATTTAATGTTAGAACTTTGAATAGAATAGGCCAACTACTAGAGCTGGCAGCTTTTGTGGCAGAGTATGATATCGACAAGAACACAGATACTATTATAGGGAGATACAAATAAAATACCATGATACTGGCGATGGATGGACATTTATTTCAGCATCTGCATGAAAAAACTCTGTCAATACCATCATGGAGTGTACAAATGCGTCTCAGTCCTCACGCTCTAACATCACTTTATAATATTGAGAAAATACAATTGAGAATGATGGTATCTATGTTTAATGGCAACCCAGCTCAACAATCATTTCTTGCTACAGTCCTACCAATGCTAGTGATGAAATGGACCTCATCACCTTCTATAATGAGCTATACTTCTTTGTAGGATCCCCAAACACAACATTCTAATCATCGATGGAGACATGAATGTTCTAATAGGTAGAGATGAAAAACAGATTTTGTTTGCACAACTTGTCAAACAGAAATGGGGAACATCTAACAGATTTCTCACTTGAAGATAGATTAACATGTTTTGATATAAATACCAGAAAAGGAAGGACTTACTCTTACACAAACAATGCTAAATCACAGATAGATTACATCCACATAAATAAATGGATTAATAGTGCTTTGAATTGTGAGTCATTTTGAAGGAGTATTTTCCAATCAAAGAATTGTCACAGCAAAGATATATCTGAGCCTACTCAGTAATATGATGCAAACAACCAAAATCACACACAATGACTGTTCCTTGCTTAACAATAGAAATATTAGTGATAAATATACAATAACACAAAGAAACAAATTGATGCTCTTCAGGAGATATCCAAAACACTTACTCCGAATGACGAATATGAAGACATCTTCGATACCCACACAGAAGCAGCAACAGAATGCATACCAACCTAACTAAGAGTAAAGCATAAAGTGCCATGAGAGACCTTAACAGTTAAGGAAAAATGAGACATGAAAGCAACATCCCTATGTCATAAAAGGAACCCAACTAATGCCAATGCTAAGAAACTCAAGAAGACACAAAGTAAACTAATTAATACATACCTAAAAGAATAGATAGAATACATTCAAGGCCAGATCAATAAAATTAGAAACTCTGAAGATAGATATTCTTGAATAGTGTGGCAGACAGTAAATGAAGGGAGTAAAAGGAAGAGCACCTCCAAAGCTACACTAAAATCTGCCAGCTAAAGAAAACAAATTCACATGTGGAAAAAACGTTTCAAGGATCTGCTTGGAAAATCCCCTAAAGTTACTGATAAACCTATCATAAAAATTATTAATAACCGACTAGACATCTAACAGCACGACTTGATGATATTTGTATAGCAAATGTCATTGGAAATTCTTTTTTGTTGTGAAATAATTTCATTGGCAAGGCATTTTATAGTAAAATTATTTGCCTTGTACTTGAAAATCATTGGTCAATGAAAATCATTGGTTAATGAAAATCATTGGTTAATAAAAAAAAATCATTGGTCAATGAATCTTTATAGTATTTATTTATTGTTTTACTGATACTAGACATATTTTTAATATAGCTCTTTAGGAAACCTACGAGTTTTATAGGGAGGCAATTCATTAGGTGTAATAGTTACTTCCCTTTGATCTTAAGCGATGTATACATACGAGAAATTCATTGCCCGAAGGAATTTCCATGTTACTGTTGAAAAATCTGATTGGTTATTCAATGTTGTCATTTACTTAGATTTTTACTTAGATGTGGCACAAGTCCGTACGAATGGGACAGCCAATGAGACTCGAACTAACTTTGGAAGGTTTGCTAGTCTAACTTGCAAACCATTATATCACCAGTCGCCCTTCATAATTACTCAATGTTTGTGTTTTTTTAATTTTATTTTTGTTAGATGAGAACAATAATTTCTTTAACTTGTCCTGCAGGGCACATGGTGTAACAGATATAGGCGTTTGGTTTAAGAACTTCGAAGTGAAATCAACTAAAGATTCAATCTTTACAGGTAAAAATAACTAGGAATATTTACACTTGTACCCCCTTACAATTTATGGAATTAGAACAATAAATAAAATCGATTCAATAAATGGTATAGGCTTCCTAGTTTGATAAGAAACACTTGAAGAAGGTTAAAGGATGCATTGGCCAAAATGTGAATATAAAGATGAAGTCAATAGTCGGAATACTTTAAATAATAAAAACATATGTAACATTTTTTTAAAATATCTTTTGTTTTTTTATTTAGATAATAATTGTGGATTTAGTAAACATTAACTAAAATTCTTTTTCATCAATTTTTTTAGAAATTATTTTTATAAGTTTTTTTCTTTTTCAGTAAATTACACTTTACCCAGACACTGATCACATGTAAAAAATAAATTCATAAGAAATCATTTTACTATTTTATATTGGAAAGGTATGTTTATTATTTCAATGTATTTTAGTCCCATTTTCTAAATTTACGTAAAATCATGAGTGTTTTTTTCTCTTTTGCAACTTGGAAAACTTGATATCACAAAGTTTAATCATTATTTTGTTAAATTTGGCAGATTGGTAAATATTAGGAAAAAATCCAACAGTTTTGTTAAATGTGTTTTCAATGAATACTTCAATATGTACTTTGGAATTCTTTTTATCCAATAAAGAACATATTACAACTAAAGCTTTTTGAAACAAAATAAAATCAGAAAATGACTCCAATTATATCCAGCATTTTATTATTAACCAAAAAAATAATCAAATCACAATCGGTAGCCATCTTGTTTTTAGTTGAGAGATACAAAAGATACACTTAAGTAACGAGCCTGCATTAAGTCTAAATTTTGTAATTTGCCATTGTTCATATATGCCTTAGTCTTCACTGATTGGCTAATTCACTGTTAGTGTTGACTGGTGAGCTTATAAATATTTGCTGACAATTTGTAGACGGCTGATATGCCATCTGATACGCCATCTGGGTCCCTACCCACAAACAATCCAACACAGTTCATATTAGTTTAACAATAAACTCAAAAGTCTCTTTTCTGTAAATAGACAATAAATTCTTGACAAAATACATAAAATGAAAAAATGCTCTTTTGATCAAATTACTAAACAACAAAATGGTTACAAAGTTATAAAAATATTGATATTTTACAAAAATGGCTTTTGTGGTGCTTATTTGAAAATATCCTTTTTTATTTACTGAGAACTATATTTATATCAACAATCATGAAATAGTCTTGTAAATGATTTAAGCAAAAGTATTCATATCAAATTGTAACATTAATTATAAGATGTCATCACTGAAAGCAAGAAACATTTGGTAAATCACAGGTAATCAAATATTTCACAGATTATTATTTAGTATATCTATGTTATAATTTCATTTAATTTTATGAATTACCAATTCAGAATTATTCAAAATAAAACATTTGAAATTGAATTATCAAAAGATGGAAAGAAAAAACTTTAAAACTGACAAATATTTCAGGAAATTTATTTCATTCAAAACTGAGAGAAATGTGTAAAACAAACGAAAAAATTAACTTATCTGCAGCTCTTTTGGCACTAGCTAAGTAAGATTTTAACAATTCATATGAAACTAACTATTTTCCCTCACAGACTTATTTTCTAACTTAGTAGAAGATTACAAGGAACACTCAGTGAGAAACAAAATCTCTCTGCAGTAGTAATGGTTTGTTACATTAGGTTTTAAACCATAACTCACGAGAAAGCACCAAATTTATTTACTAATGACATCTGTGTGTGAGAACAGCTAGTTATTTATGAGGCGTTAAGCACAAGGAACAACTAGGGGCTACTTCGTGAGTATTAAACTCCCTCATCAACAGTAAAAATTAATGAAACCAGTTAACCAAACATTACCCCACACCTCATTAAGTAAAACAATAGCAAAATCAGTCAACTGAGCTCGGATCCTGTCTTATGCATGAGCTTATGAGCACATCTGTTGAAATAGGTGGTGCAGATTTGTGAATATTAATTTAGTTTGAGAAAATCTTATGCTGCATCCCGATTAGCATGCATGACATTTTAAGCTCTAGTATTCTGATTGACTACTAGATGAAACTAAATTCCTAACAGCAAATCCACAATTTTTCAAACTTGGTCAGCTGATAATTCACTTCTTCATAGAATGTTTAAAATACTGTATCTCAAATAATAGTAAGAAAAATAATATCTTATCAAAGAGATCTGGAGCTGGTATCTTACTATTCGTCAACAAGGATTAAGTACAATGGGCATACAAAAAATAAGGGGAAATTTTTTGAAAAAAGCTATATAATTGTCTTTTTTCCCCAAAAATGTAAACTCTCCATTATTTGAAATTGGTTTCTAGCAAAAATTATTTTAATATCACAAAAAATATTCATTTTGAAGCTATTCAAAATGACAACAAGTCAAAGTGGTCCAGGCTTGAACAGAAGTCTGCTGCGGAGCCGATATGGCTCCGCAGCAGCATGTCGACCCCGCAAATGAATTAAGTTTAATGCGTGCGAGTAGTGACAGCCAAAGACAATGAAGGGAACAAAGGCGAGATGACAGATACAACAAAAGTGACGATTTTTTGCCAGATTTACAGACGTGTGTGTAAAGTCCGTGGCGGTTGTATTTGGTCTTCAGCTAGATGGGTGATGTCGATAGCTGGTATGGTCGAGTCGTAGACGTGCGCAGCTGGATGTTCGATGCAGGTAGCTGGCGTAGGTCGAGTCGTGGAGATACAGCTGGATTATCGTTGCGGGAAGCTGAGGTCGGTCGAGTTGTTGAATGCGGCTGCGCAGCTGGATGTTCGATGAGGGTAGCTGGAGTAGGTCGAGTCGCGGAGATGTTTGATGCGGGAAGCTGAGATCGGTTGAGTCGTTGAATGCAGTTGGACGATCGTTGCGGGAAGCTGAGGTCGGTCGAGTCGTTGAATGCAGCTGAACGATCGTTGCGGGAAGCTGAGGTCGGTCGAGTCATTGAGTGCAGCTGGATGATCGTTGCAGGCAGCTGCAGTCGGTCGAGTCGTTGAGTGCAGCTGGATGATCGTTGCAGGTAGCTGGGATCGGTCGTGGCTGGTAAATCGATGTCTCGGTTTTAACAGTACGTTGGGTTAACCGGGAGTGTGTCGATCTGGTTACTAGCCCGTACAACGAGTCGTACGTGGGCCAGATGTTGCAATGCTAGGGCTGTCCGTAACAGCGAGTCGTTACGTGAACTGCATGCTACATTGCAGGAGTGTCGAGGTCAAAATCAGTGTTAGCAGCTTGGTCGTGTAGAGTCGAGCGAGTTGGTTACTAAGACTGAGCCGTGTCTTAGTACTACGGGCCATGTGAACGGACGGGGAAACCGTGGCTAAGGTTTGCCAGGCCTTAACACATACGAAGTCAAGCGAGCGGATCGGTGAAGCTAGGGCTTTGTCGTGCCCCTACCTGTGCGGGCGTATCGTTTACAGTAGCTATGGCTTTTCCTTGCCAAAGCCGTGCGGACGAGTCGGGACGGTAGCTATGGCTGTGTCGTGCCCCATAGTTGTGCGGGCGTATCGTTGACGGTTATGGCTTTGCCGTGCCAAAGCTGTGCAGGCGTATCGGACGGTAGCTAAGGCTTTACCGTGTCAAAGCCTTGCAGACGTGTCGAACGATAGCTATGGCTGTGTCGCGCTAAAGCTGTACGGACATGTCGGGACGGTAGCTAAGGCTTGCGCGCCAAAGCTGTGCGAACGGTAGCTAAGGCTGTGTCGCGCCAAAACTGCGCGGACGTAACTGACGGTAGCTAAGGTTGTGTCGCGCCAAAGCTGTGCGGACGTATTGTTGACGGTAGCTGTGGCTTTTGCACTCCAAAGCTGATCGGACGGTCGGACGGTAGCTAAGGCTTTGCGCGCCAAAGCTCTACACTGTCGAGCGAACAGGTCAGGAGGCCGCAGCTAAGATTGGCGTTATCTTAGCGCTGCGCAGGTAGCAAAGCGGTAGCTAAAGGCTAACCTGTGCCTTTAGTGCTGCGCACCCAAACGAACGAGCGGAACCTTTAGTGCATATCAATGCGATAAAAAAGAGAGTGAATCTACCACTAGAAGTGGGATTCAGCCTTGTAGCAAGGCGATTTGTAGAAAAAAAGGGGTGAATCTACCACTAAAAGTGGCAGTAAGGTGAATGCAACCACGATAACGTAGGATTCGACCTCGTGAAGCCGAGTGGCCCCTGAGAGCGTCCGCAAAGACCTCTAATTTTTCGCCGCCGAAGCCTTTTTCATATGAAAGAAAGACAACACCACTTCTACTGCGCCACGTAAATAGAAAGTTCTTCTAGTAAAAAAAATGGACGTAGAAAATAAGTACTTCTTTAGTCTGATATATGCTAGCGAAGATAATTAATTCCATTTTTATTGAATTATTTATGGCAGAAGTGTTTTGCAAATGTTGATAAATGTTAATTTATCCCTTTCTTAGCTGTAACGGTCGGTTAGAGTCGAAAAAGGGCTTTGTCATTTCCGGCCGTACCCGGATGTAATTTTTCTAGGGCGAACGAGTAATCCGATCTGTTTATACTTATAGGCAGGTCGTGGCAGTTACTGTCATCAAATCTTTAGTGACTAAGAATTGCAAACCATGAGAAATTTTAGAAGAAAGTTTAATGTGTGAAGAAGCATATTTTAGTCAAAAAATGTTTAAAGATGGGCAAAACATGGGTTTGCCAGGATGAACATTAGCCAAAAAGATAATCCATGGAGTGGAAACACGTTAATTCTCTAGTAATAAAAAAAAAATTTCTCAGTGCAGGAATCTTTAAATAAGGTCATGCTGATTGTTTTCGGAGATATTAAAGGACATATCACTATTAAGTTCCTTGAAAAAAGTACAACTGTAAACAGAGCTTCCTATTGCCAACTCCTTTAGCAAAATTCACTTTTGTAGAAATTTTGTTAAGGAACTAGTGATCCTGTTTCACCGAACATCAGCAGCCCCTTGGGGTCATGTGGTTTCCACTATAAAAAAAGAGCTACGACTGAAGATTCCCTCTCTTTTTGCCACTTCCACCACTGTTAGCAACAGGTCCATTCGTAGCAGCCCTTGACGGCAAACATATTTGCTACCTTTCACCAGCCAGGACCCAAGAGCGACGGACGCACGTGCAGAGTTAAAAGGAACAGGACACACAGCTAAGTTCCAGCAGGCATTTTATCTGCAAACCAAACCAAACCTAACCTTACCTAACCTTACCTTACCTTATCTTAAACCTTTACCTTATAACTTTACCTTATAACAACCTTACAACTAAACCTTACAAACCTTACAAAACCCTACCAACTATCTGAACCTTGAACTCATTTTTGAACTCTTACATATTCGTTGTTTGTTCCATTTGGTGTAAAACCCTGTTTGTTGTTGTTGTTGTTGTTGTATATAAATTTTGTTGCACAAAAAGTCGTTCGTCTCCTTTCTTCAAAAGCTGTCAACCAACTCCCTACTGCTGTTGAAGTACGGTTTATTCTTTTACAAAACGTAGGAATAAATCGGGCTTTTCGGGGCTTATAAAAATCCCCATACTTTATTTCTTGAATGACCTTCATATATTTCCATCTATACGATCCCTCCGCTAAAAAGTTTGGAAAAGGTCACTATTGACAAACAATACAGAATGGCTTTAAAAAAATCCGAAATGTTATTTGAAATGTTATTTGAATAGTTGTAAAATAGGAAAAAGAAATTCTTTTTGAGTGAAAGCCAATAAAAAGTTAATTGTTTTTGTTTTTGTTTTTTTGTTTTTTGCGGGGAGTGGGGAGAAAAACCTCAATATTCTAAAATGTTATTTGGTTTTGGAGAATGACTAGCTGCATATTTTTGGTCAGTGAATTTTGCTTTCATGTGGCACAAGGCCACATGTATAGGGCGCTCAATGACACACAATGAAAAATAAGGATGTAACCAAACAATTTTGCAAAGGAACAACTAAGTAGAAATCAAAACTAGAACTGACCTACAATTCTTACTGCACCTTTTTAAATTAATGTTCGAATTAACTAATTTCTACCTAAAAAAAATGAGTTCTATTTTCCGGTATTATGACAAACAAAAAAAGAAAAATCAATATGATTAAATTGTATAACAAAAAGAAAGAACTTACTCTAAATGACTTTGATACAATGATTCTATAATTTGAATAGTTCATGCAAATAATAGTGGATATCAACTACAACATATTATTATTTTTCAGTTTGATGTAAATTTGTTCAAAGTATATGTATATTTTACGTAATGGGCCTTTAAAGTAGCTTTAAGTTAGTGGCAAATTTTTCATGTTGATATTGTAGCCATTAAAGTTGTTTCATTGAAAGTTTTACCGTAGAAATGGGCCTTTAAAATAACTTTAAATTAATAGTATTCGGGTAAATTTCGTGCAAATTTTTCATGTTGATATTGTTGTTGTTTCTTGTAGTATTCGAGGCACCGATTACAATGGTTACCAATAAAGTTGTGCCATTGAAATATTTACAGTTGAAATGGGGCTTCAAAGTATCACTGATTTTGTGGAATTTAGGGTAAATTTCGTGCAAATTTTTCATATTGATATTATTGTTGTTTCTTGTACTATTCAATGCATTGATTACAATGGTGTCATTGAAATATTTCAGGTAGAAATGAGCCTTTTAAGCCGTGATTTGTTGGAATTCGGGGTAAATTTTGTGCAAATGTTTTATGTCAATATTATTTTAAATTCTTGTGGTATTCGAGGCAACGATTACAATGGTAGCCATTAAAGTTGTGTCATTGAAAGATTTCCTGTAGAAATGGGCCTTTAAAGTAGCTTTAAGTTAGTAGTATTCGGGGTTATTTTCATGCAAATGTTTCATGTTGATATTATTGTGGTTTCTTTTTGTATTCGAAGCACTGATTACAATTGTAGCCATTAAATTTGTGACGTTGAAATATTTCCTGTAGAAATGGGCCTTTAAAGTAGTTTTAAGTTAGTATTAAAAAGTAAAGTTGGTGACAGTCGTGGAGGACGACCTGAAGGCTCCCTTTTCAATAGCTACTACACCAACGTGTAGGGGAGAGTGCTCCTCCTTTCTCTGACGGGGTGTAGCCCTGTTGACCTGCCTGAATCGATGAATGATAGGGAGGAGTGGCGACAGAGGGTTAGGGATATCCGTGCTGGTGTCACGACAAGATGATGACCTTTAATACTTTTTTTTTATCGCTGAGTGTTAAGCGAGGAGGTATCAAGTACTATTTTTAAAGTCTTTGGTATGACGTGGTCTGGGATTGAACTCAGGTCTCTCGGGCCATTGGCGAACAGTCTACCCACTAGGCTAATTCGCTGGTAACTCAAGTTTGTAGTATCTGGGATAAATTTCCTGCGAATTTTTCATGTTGATACTATTGTTGTTTGTTATAGTATTCGAGGCACTGATTACAATTTAGTTGAATGTTGTTTTCTGTTTTATATAATTTTCTTTTAATATTCAAGCCTTTTTCTTGAATCAATATCTCGACAGATTGGGTTATGTTCGATTATTTTGGGTCTTTGGGCAGTTTTGGTGGTTAAGAAAAGCTTTACAAAACGGGAAGAAGCATTGTCTTTTATATATTCTTCCCCTATGGAATATAAAAAGAACACTTCATTGCTATTACTCCCAGGCCTACTCTGAGGAAGAGTGGTAGTACCTGTTAGGGTTTCATGTATGAGTTAAACTATAACTGTGAGAAAATTATTTGTATTTGATTGGAATACTTGAAACCCATACAACTATGTAAATTATTTTATGACGAACTGTTAGTTAAAGCTCTATTGTTTATTTGCTTTTTGTTTAGTTACTTTGTTTAATAGCATATCAACCTTCGTGGGTTATTTGATGCCAAATCCATACTTGTAGATGATCATCAGTGATACTTTTTCACACACACACCCATAGTTGGGGGCGATATAAGGGTGTTCATACTTATCGCGGGGGTATTAGTCCGAAAGTGAATATAATAGCACCACTGGAGTTCGAACTCGCTTACTACAATGGCACAGTCCAGCACGTTAACCAATACACCACGGAGTCTCCTTTTTTCCCCACCTCTCTCTTTCTGTTTATCTCTCTTTCTCTCTTTATTATTTATCATTATTGGGTTGAGTCTTAAGTAATTTCCATTTTAATCAAAGTTCATTTATTTTTCAATAATTTAATAATGAATTAATTTCAATCAATAGTATATGCACCATTATTTTTAATCATCGTTTGCCTTTTATCAGATAGTTTGTTGATTCCTCTCAAATCAAATTTAACTGGTTTTGAACTCAAAAAATTTTACACAAATCTTTTCTTCTTAAAACATTTTTTTGTCATTGAGAGCATTTTGTAAAAAAACAGAAAAGATTGAAATCATCAAACTGAATTGTTTTTCCAGCTTGATTCTTGCTGAATGTGGCATTGCGTTATCTTTGAGAAGCACAACGTTTCTCTAATCGACGAATGGAGAGCGTTTTCTAAGAAGATTTTATGCACATTTTGCAATTGTTGAGAGTCGAATTCTGCATTGAGTAGCTGATTGCGGTTAAAAAAAACTCTAAATCAATAATTCTGTTATGATCTCGGCATATAAACAGCCAAACTTTTCTTCTATAAAGATTCGCTTTTCAGTTTGGCTATAGAGATTCATCTCTGTAGACAAATCCACTGCCTTTTGCGCTGAACATTGTCAGAAAAACATATTTTCCGCCATCTATAAAAATATTCTTGAGAAACGAATCATTTTTCTACTTTGAAAGAAGACTTGTTATGGATATGCGATCGCCATTATTCTTCTCATTAAGAGTGTGATGAACCCAAATGCTCAGCTAGCTTACTTTTTCTAATCTTTTTAAACTGCCAACAGATAGTGGAATGGCATGTTTTCAGGTAACGTGTTAATTTTCGAGTACATTCACACTGATTGCATTTCATCAATTCTCTTAAATCATTATGATCGACGTCTGATAAGGATTTCGGTCCATCTCTCTATAAAATATCTCCAGGAGGAAACTTGGTAAACCATTTTGGGACTTGACCACAAACATTAGAAATTTTGTAGCGTTTCGTTATTCTCCCACAACATGTCAAATATGCACTTTTAGGGGTTTGTGATCATAGATTAAATTATAATGCACACTCTTTCGCTACTGAAATAAGAAGAACCGATGAAGAGATTCTTTAATCAGGTAATTTCGGTTCGCGTTTAAAACATTGGATATTTTAAAATATGAAATTACAAGTTGCGTTTAAAAAACGGAAATTATTTATAACTCAGCCCAATCTTATAACTTATTTATTTATTTGGGGAAAGGGAGGATGTAGCCCTTTGTCCATCTGTCTATTTTGTTCTGCTCATATACGGCATTGCAGAATCGGAGCAGTATGTCTTCGAATTTCCTTGTCTTCCATACTTCTGGAGGTATTTCATTAAGGCCTGCTGCTTACCTATTTGTAATTTTTCTTAGTACTGAGGCGAGTTCTTCTTGGCAAAATGTCTTAGTTTCATGTCTAGTTGATTATAATAATTTTCGTGATAGGTTCATTCATAAATTTCGGGGATTTTCCAAGAAAATTCTTCAAATGTTTTCATAGGTCTATTCGATCTTCTTGGTAGCTTTCTGGTTAGCTTTCGCTGTATTCTTTCTTCTGCTCACTACGTTTACTGTCTGCCATGCTATCCTAAATTGTCTATCTTCAGCCGAGCTTATAATCTTATTTATCTGATTTTTGTATGTATCCTGTTTGTTCTCTTAGATATATGTTAGCCAATTCATTTTGTGCCTTCTTAAGTTTCAAGGCATTGACATTGGTTGGGTTCCTCCTATTGGATTTGGAAGCAGTTTTCACATCTGCACGCTTTTTTTTTCTACCCACTAATGCCTCCCATGGGACCTTGGGTTTAGATCTTTGTTTAGTTGGTATGTATTCTGCTGTCGCTTCTAAGTAGGCATTGACGAAATTCTCATATTCGTAATTCGGAGTATGTGTTTCTGACTTTTTCTGTAGTGCATCGAATTCTTAGTGTTAACGTATGTTTATCTCTAATATCCCTGTTATTAAGCAGGAACTAGTCATTGTGTACTGTGGTTGTTTTTCGGGTCGTATTCCTTCGTAGGCTCAGTCGTATTTTTGCCGTGACAATTCGGCGGTCGTAGGACACACCCGAAAGAGAAATATGTCTTGCAATTCAATGAGCTATTATTCCATTTCTTATTTATAAAGACGCAGTCTATCCGTGCTTTAGTATTATTTGCGTTGGTGTAGGTCCATAGTTTTCCCTTCCTTTGCTAAAATTTTGTATTGAGACATGTTAATCAATTTTGTAACGTGAAATCTGATAGATGTTCCCCATTTCTGTTTGACGAGTGATGTAAGCTGAATTTGTGGTTTACGTTTTACCAATTTGGGCATTCATGTCTCCACCAATGATAAGAACGTTGTGTTTCGGGATGCTACGAACAAGGAAGGATAGCCCGTAATAGAAGGCGTTGAGGTCAGTTTCTTCACTAACATTGGTAGGGCTGTAGCAGGAGATAGTTGCGCTGGGATTGCCAGCAAATATAGCTACCATCATTCTCGGTTGTATTTTCTCGATGCTATTTTGTGATTTTAGAGTCCGTAGTCCTATAAGCATACCAACACCTCCTATAGTTTTTCCATGCAGATGCCGAAATAAACGTCCATCCATTGCCAGTATCGTGGTATTTTATATATTCGCTATGAATGTATCTGTGTTCTTGTATGCATATTATGTATATGTCATGCTCTATTGCAGAAGCTGTCAGCTCCGGTAGTTGGCCTATTCTATTTAAAGTTCTAACGTTGAATGTCGCTATTTTTATTGTGCTTTTACATATATGTAATTTTTGTTTTTGTTTGAGTTCTGTAGCTGACCTCGGAATAGCCAAGAACTACCAAAGGATAACTCTTACATCCATAGCAGCTAAGATCTACAATGCTCTACAACGCAACCGCATAGAACCCAAAATTGAGAAGATACTTAGGAAGAACCAAAATGGCTTTCGGAGAAATAAATCCACGACATCACAATTTTTGACAATCCGTCGTATTCTAGAAGGTGTACATGCAAAACACTTCGAGGCAACAATATTTGTCGACTTTACAAAGGCCTTTGACTCCAAAGATTGAGGGAAGATGGAACAAACAATTCTCACCTTCGTCTTACCCAAAGAAACCCTCGCAGCAATAATGATCCTATATAAAAACACGAAAGTAAATGTCCGCTCACCGGAAGGAGACACCGACTACTTCGACAGTGTAGCAAGTGAGCTACAATTAGACACATTAGATCCATACCTGTTTATCATCTGTCTGGACTACGCGCTTAGAACGTCTATTGATTTAATGAAAGAAAACGGTTTCAAGCTGAAAAAGAAAAAAAAGCAGAAACAATTACAGACGCGGACTACGCTGATGACATAGCGCTTCTAGCGGATACATCCGCCCAAGCCGAATCGCTGCTATTTAGTCTGGAACGAGAAGCTTCAGGCATAGGCCTCTATGTCAACGCAGACAAATCACAATACATATGTTTTAATCAAAGAAGCGTCATCTCCACACTACAGGGTGGCCCTTCAAAACTAGTAGACGAGTTCACATTCCTTGGAAGCAGCGTCTTATCAACCGAGAAAGATATCAACGCGCGACTAGCAAAGGCATGGACAGCTATCGATTGGCTATCGGTCATATGGAAGTCAGACGACCGATAAGATAAAACGCAGTTTTTTTTTCAAGCAACGGTCGTGTTGATACTGCTATATGGATGCACTACATAGACGCTAACTAAGCATATGGAGAAAAAGCTTGACAGTAATTACACAAGAATGCTGCGAGCAATACTGAACAAGTCCCGGAGGCAGCACCCCACTAAACAGCAGCTTACCGGCCACCTACCACCCTTCACGAAAACTATCCAAGTTAAGCGAAACAGACATGTAGGACACTGCTGGAGAAGTAGGGACGAACTCATAAGTGACATACTCCTGTGGACCCCTTCACATGGACGAGCAAAGGTAGGACGACCAGTTAGAACCTATCTCCAATAGCTCTGTGCCGATACAGGATGTAACATGGAAGACCTACCAGGAGCGATGGACGATAGAGACAGATGGTGAGAGAGGGTCAGGGAAATTCGTGCTAGCGGCATGACATGATGCTGATGATGATTTGTTTATTATTAAATAGAAGTTGCTACTTGAAGCCAAATAATTTTGTATAAATTATTTGTATTTGATAGAAATACTTGATATCATATGACTGTAAACTATTTGTATTAAGAATAGTTACTTGAAGTTCTAATAGTTGATTAAGGATTATTATTAGTTACTTGAAACCATATAGCCCTGTGAAAATAAATTACTATTAATAAATAGAAATAATTACTTGAAACCATATAATTCTTAGTATTAGAAAGGAATACTTGAAACCATACCACAGTGTGCAAATTATTTGTATTTGATTGAAATACTTGATATCATATAACTGTGTGCCAAAAAAAAACCCACTTGAAATGTTACACAAAAAATGTAAATATGAATGTACAATGAACTCGATTCCCTAACCTCTTGGCATAAAATAACCAGAGACGACTTGACATGCCGTTAAAATTAGTTTATAAATCAATCAACAATCAGCAAATTTGAAGGGTCCTATAATTTGTCTACAACATAAGTCTAAAAGGGAGAGTCCTTATGGCGTAGTGGCTAATGTGATGTACTGTAATATCGAAGGAAGCAAGTTCGAACTATTACGTTCACTTTCGGGCTAATACTAATGTGAAAGGCATGAACCTCCTTTTTCTCCCCAAGTTATTTTTAAACCAAGCATCTACAAAAGAAAAACTATACCCCCACACATGCAGGAACAATCAAGCCCAAACCAGAAAGAGAAAGTGGGAGAGAGAGAGAAAGAGAAAGAAAGAGAGAGAAAGAGAGTGGAACAATCAACCCAAAACCACAGAGAGTGAGAGAGAGAGAGAGAGAGAGAGAGAGAGGAACAACCGACACAAATCACAGAGAAAGAAAGAGAGAGAGAGAGAGAGAGGAACAATCAAACCCAAAGCAGAGAGAGAGGGGGAGAAGAGAAACAATCAAGCTTAAACCACAGAGAGAGAGAGAGAGAGAGAGAGAGGAACGATGAAGCCCAAACCACAGAGAGAGACAGACAGACAGACAGAAAGAGAGACAGACAGACAGACAGACAGAAAGAGAGAGAGAGAGAGAGAGGAACCATCAACCCATAACTACAATCACACACACACAGAAGAAAAAGTGACTGTTAGTGTAATTCAAAATCACTTTAACAACAAAAAACAACCAATAAACATATCAACTAAACACAGACACTCACATCCACACACACACACACACACACACACACAAAATCTCACACGCACACATAACGACAAGGAAAAACTTTATAACCGACCAAATATCACAGACTAATTGGGGTAACGACCGACCAGTAGACACATTCTGAAAAAAGGAAATGGAGGAGGAGGAAGAGAAATCTAACACACAACACTAACCTCTATATAAACCGATAAAAAACGTGAAAAACATTCGACTAACAAACTGTTGTGGCCTCGGAAAGGGTCACTAATGAAAACGCAAACACGGATATTAGATAACAGATTATATTACATAAGAAAGATAGAGTTACTTAGAAAAGGTAAGAAGTCTCGTACTGTTCGGATAACACCGATATTGATCTGCGGTATTTGATGCACGCCCCACCTTACGGGCATGTATGGCACAAGGCCTTTTTTAGGGTGGGACCGGGCGCAGGGCCGTAGCCCACACGCGCCCGGAGTTTGCCAAAAATGCCCTCGGCCCCGTCGGCATTCCTCTTGTTAGGGGCGCCTCAGGCGCCGGGCAATGAACCCAACCCCCCTCGAAAGGGGGTAAAAGCCTGGGGGAAGGCCCCCTGAGGCCGAAGGAAATCTCCAGGTACCGAGACACACTCGGCCAGATCCGTGCCGCAGATAACACGGCCGGCCGAAGTGCTACCCGACACCTGGAGAGGTATCAGATCGAGATTGATCTGCCTCTCTGGCAGCGAAATCTCTCAGTACTAATAACGGCGAGAAGAGTCCATTATGGTAAGATAAGTAAGGCTCCCACAACACCCCTCCCCCAAGCCTTTTACTTCGTAAAAGTGCAGTTGATTTTTTTTTTTCTTACATCTCCACTTTTTATCTTTATTTAGTAGTTCGTTTAGCGGGGCGCGGAGATCGTGCAAATTTTTTTATGAAACTTTGGTAGTAGTTTGCAAGTCCAAGGAAGCTCTGTAATGTCTTAACTTTATCAGGGGCGGGCATATCCTTGATTGCTGTAGCCCTTTCGGGGTCGGGACGTCTCCCGTATTTGTCAATGATATATCCCAGATATTTGATTTTGTTCATATAGAAATCGCATTTTGCTTCCTTTACCTGAACCCAAATTCCCGTATTTGAGCGAAAACCTTGTTTAGATGTTCTCTGTGTAGCTCCTTTGTTTTACTACAAATTACAATATCATCAAGATAAGCGAAAGTGAAGTCAAAGCCGCCCAGCATGGTGTCCATCACCTGTTGAAAGATAGCCGGTGCGACTTTTATTCCAAAAACTAGTCTGTCAAATTTGTACAGCCCTCTGTGTGTGTTAATACAGAATAGTTTAAAGCTATTTTCTTCTACTGGAATCTGGAGGTAGGCCTCGCTCAAGTCAATTTTTGAAAAGACTTTTCCTCCATTCAATTTATTAAAAACCTCTTCTGGGCTGGGGAGTGGATAGTGGTAATCCTTGAGTGCAGCGTTCAATCCTGTAGAAAAATCTGCGCATACCCGGATTTCCTGTGATTTTTTTCTTATATATACCGTTGGAGCAGCCCATTCGCTGAATTCCACTTTCGATAATATGCCCATATTCTCTAATCGGTCTTGCTCTTTATTTATTTCTTCGGTCGCGACGAACGATACGTTTCGCTTCTTTCTAAAAATGGGGCGTGTATTTTCCTTCAGTTCAAATTTTGCCCTAATTTTAGTACATTTGCCAAGACCAGCTGAAAATACTTAGGGGAAACTACCTTTTAGTTCCATCTTAATTTTTTCAGCTTCGGCCGTAATGCTTTCTACTTTTTGGCAAAAAGTATTAATTGGTTGATCCCAGAGATTAAATTTCTGAAACCAGTCCGACCCAAACAAATTTTCTGTGTTCTTCAGTACTGTTGGAAGTAAGAAGAAAGGTAGATAACTCCAAGGTTATTAAGAGTTATCTCACTGGAAATGGGCGCATGCCTCGTGACCACTGACGTCAACGGGGACAATTCCAGATGGCGGACTGACACTGAGCACGTGTGGACCTCTCTCTCTCTCTCTCTCTCTCTCTCTCTCTCTCTCTCTCTCTCCATTTTCCACAAATTCCATATGTGGAGTAGTGACCTTTAATTATTATTTTATATAATAAAATACTGTTAACTAAAGACGTTCTTGGTGATTATTTCCATTCAACAAATGCACCACTCGGCATAACACAAACACAATAAAATTTGGCGAACGAGATGAGATTTTTCTCCATGCTGGCTGCCACGTGCGACCTTTGAAAAAAAAAAAAAAAAAAAAGCAAATGCAACATTTTTTTTTTCTTCGTCACGGATCCCACACTGCTGGAGAAAATCCTTAGGAGTCAACAAGAACAGTTTTTACAGGCACAGAACCGTCTAATTGAAACTTTAACTGAACAGTTTCAAACCAAACTGACAACAGAGAAGAAAAATGTGAATTCCGTTGATGGCAGAGCCAACTCAATAACCGAATTCCAGTTCAACCCGGAGACGAAACAGACATTTCCATCATGGTTCAGTCGTTGTGAAGACATTTTTCGACATGAATTTCAAAGTCATGATGATGAATGGAAATTACGCCTTCTATTACAGAAACTCGGAACAAAAGAATATCAACGTTATAAACATTTTATTTTACCCAAAACACCGGGAGATTTTACATTGACGGAGACTGTGGCACAGTTAACAGACATTTTCGGTGAGTTATCATCTTTATTTAACACACGCTATAATTGTTTAAAATTGAAGAAGGATGATAATGAATATTTTTTCGCTTATGCTGGGAAAGTAAATTTGCAATGCGAGAATTTTCTGCTGAAATCGCTGACAGAGGACCAATTTAAATGCCTCATTTTCATCGCTGGATTACAATCCCCAAACGACGCAAACATTCGCACACGTCTTTTGTCTATGCTGGAGCAAGACAGAAACATAGCAGTGAAAACACTGACCACGGAATCTCAACGTCTGATAAAACTTAAACGAGACACCGAAATGATACAACAGGAGCCATTTAAATTATCTGTTTCCAGCTGTGTAATATCCATGGAAAAATCCCCAATTAAAAGAAAAAAACACCAACACCCTGTTGGTTATGTGGGGACTGGCACTACGCTCGTTTTTGCCCATTTAAAAGACACACGTGTCAACTCTGTTCACGTCGTGGGCACAAAGACGGATTTTGTGAACGCAGAGATAAAAACACTACTATAATGAACACGACACCTTCAAGAGGAAAAACACATCACAAAAAGACAGGACATTTCCGTAAGTCCACTTCAAATTCAATTTTTGCCACTTTTAATGTCAATTTTGAAGCTCGCAGGAAATATATAGTTGTATTGATTAACAAAAGACCGGTAAAATTTCATTTTGATACCGCTTCAGATATCACGTTGATTTCACGTTCAACATGGGGGTTATTGGGAAAGCCAACTCTAAAAGACACAACTCATGTTGCATGTAGTGCATGAGGAAACAAGATACAAGTAACTGGCGAACTAATTTGTGATGTCTCTTTCAAAGAAAAAAAATTTTCAGGTGTATGCTACATTACGGACTCATCAAACCTGAACCTTCTTGGTTTGGATTTTATTGAAGAACTTGACCTTTTTAAGGTTCCCTTGAATTCAATTTTTAATACCTGCCAAGTTAATTCTGCAACAGATACTGATAAATACTTTATGAGCATACTGAAAGATAAATTCAACAATGTTTTTCAAGAAGGTCTCGGATGTTGTACAAAAGTCAAAGCTACTCTGAAATTAAAATCTTATTCAAAACCAATTTTCAGACCAAAGCGTCCAGTAACATACGCAGCTTTAGCAACAGTGGAAAATGAACTAAACCGCCTTCAACAAGCAGGAGTTATTCAACCTATAAATTATTCATCCTGGGTAGCACCAATTGTCATGGTGAAAAAGGTAAACGGCAAGGTACGCCTATGTGCAGACTTCTCTACAGGATTAAATGATGCAGTGGATACACATCAGTATCCATTACCTACACTGGAAGATTTGTTCACAAAACTCAACGGTGGAACTTGTTTTGCAAAGCTGGGCCTTGCAGATGCTTATCTACAAATGGAAGTTGATGAAGATTCCAAAAATCTTCTCATCATCAATACACACAAGGGCCTATTTCAATTTTGCCGCCTACCATTTGGCGTCAAGTCAGCACCAGCAATTTTTCAACAAACAATGGATACAATGCTCACAGGATTGCCAGGGGATTCCTCCTCCATTGATGACATCATTATTACAGGTACAACCTCAGAGGAACGCCTGCATCACTTAACTTCTGTGCTGGATTGAATCCAACAATATGGATTTCGCTTAAGGTTGGACAAATGCAAATTTTTCCAAACTTCAGTGAAATATCTTGGATTTATATTCGATAAAAATGGTCGAAGACCAGATCCAGAAAATATTCATGTAATAAAGCAACTGACAGCACCAACGGATGTATCGACTCTACGTTCCTTTCTGGGCCTCGTAAGTCATTATGGTTCCTTTTTACCTGAACTGCACAAGTTACGTGGACCCCTTAACAATCTTTTGCAAAAAGATACTAAATGGAATTGGTCAAATTCTTGTAAAGAATCATTTGAGAAGATTAAATCCCTTCTCAGTTCGGAACTATTACTGACTCACTATGACCCATCCATAGACATCACTGTGGTGTCTGATGCTTCAGATTATGGAGTAGGGGCAGTAATATCCCACATTTTCCCTGACGGAAGCGAAAAAGCTATTGCATACTCATCCAAATCCTTAACACCCAACTGAGCACAAGTATAGTCAAAGTGAAAAGGAAGCTCTTGCAATTATTTTTGCTATGAAGAAATTTCACAAAATGTTATATGGTCGTCACTTTACCCTGATCACAGATCACAAGCCGTTGATTAGTATATTTGGTTCCAAGAAAGGAATCCCGGTTTATACAGCAAACCGTTTGCAAAGATGGGCCACTATGCTTTTAGATTGCAATTTTTCTATAAAATACCAACCAGGCAGCAAAATTCGTCAAGCAGATGCGTTGTTTAGACTCATCTCTTCAAATCAAAAAGTACCAGAGGGCAGAGTCATCGCAGCTATATCGGTAGAACCTGAAGTTATCTCGTGACTTGTTTCCACAGTTAGAGCACTACCTGTCACTTCAGAGATGATTAAAGAAGCTACAGCCGCAGACCCAATACTACAGGAAGTCCTATACTTCCACTCTACCAGCTAGCCAAATATATGCACAGACCAGAAACTTCAACCATTTTTTCAGCGGAGATCTTCTTTATCTGAGACCAATGGGATTCTACTTTTTGCTGAACGCGTTGTTGTTCCAGTTAAACTCCAAAACAGAGTTCTAAAACAATTTCACTATGGACATCAAGGGATTAATCGGATGAAAGCTTTAGCTCGCGGGTACGTGTACTGGCCAAACATGAACAAACAGCTCGAGGAACTTGTAAAGAGTTGTACCAAATGCCAACTAGTTGCAAAGTCTCCACGGAAAACAAAACTGTATTCATGGCCTATCCCAGAATCTCCTTGGTCACGACTCCATATTGATTTTGCTGGACCAATAAATGGACAACATTACTTAATACTGGTTGATGCTTATAACAAATGGCCGGAGGTTTTCTATGTTGTCAAGAACGGGCGTAAAAGGCAACAGGAAACTGATTCTTGTATTAGTTCAAGAGAGGACACGGTTGTTAGTTTCAGGGCGTATTGAGTCGAGCGCTTTCTCCCTCTCTCTCAGTAGCTGTTCCTTCTCTCTCGCTTTCTCCCTCGTTCTCCTTCCTTCCTTCTTTCTCTCTCTCCTTCAGGTTCTCGCCTTCCTTCCTCCCTTCCTTCCTTCCTTGAGATGTAACACGTTCGTCAGGCAAATGCACTCAGAACAAAATCGCCCATTCAGCCGTTACCGTGCGTATTTGTATTATCGTGAGATCTCGTAAGAATTTGTATACGCGCAAATTACCTCTCGCTGGTTCGAGATCTCCCCTCGTCAACTATGCTCGAGGCACCCATATCGGTTTCCACTCTACAAGCCAGACACGTTCATGCGCGCTTCGAATGCCCTGGTACGTTACCTTCACATTCTATATGAACCACCCTACATCCAAGGAAACTGTAAGGAAACTACAGATCTTCAGCAGATTTGGTACTCCTGAAATCTTAGTTTCTGACAACGGTACTGCGTTTACATCAGCAGAATTTTCAGATTTCTGTAAACAGAACAATATCTAGCACCTCAGATCACCACCCTTCCATCCACAATCAAATAGTCAAGCTGAACGCTTCGTCGACACGTTTAAGAGAGCACTCTTAAAATTAAAAGGGGAAGGATCGACACGAGAAATCATAGAGATATTTTTAAGTAGCTACAGAGCTACCCAAAATCCAAACTGTCTAAATGGAAAGTCTCCTGCAGAAGCCTTGATGAACAGGAAAATACGGTTACCAATTAATGTAATTCGTCCATCGCCAAGCAATTCTTTCACGAGAAATAAAACTATGGAAAATCAGTTCAACCGTCGCCAGGGAGCAATGTCACGTCTATTTCTGCCTGGACAACCTGTATTGGCAAAAGATTACCGCAATGGTAAAGAAAAATGGACACAAGGGTACATAATACGCCGTTCTGGGAATGTAATATATGATGTAGATGTACAATCCTCTATTTGGGTCAGACATGCAAATCAGCTACGTCATTCATACCTTTCTGAGAGACCATCAAATGACACAGTAATTCCCTTAAATGTTTTACTTGACACTTTAGCGAGAGTAAAATTGTTATTATTTTTAGCGAAGGTAAAGTTGTGACGTGCGTGTGTGTGTTTACGTTGAATTGTTTCCTCGCTAAGTGTTGTTAGGTATATAGAAGAGAGAGAGAGAAGTACGAAGTCGAAATGTTTTTATGATTGTTTTTAATGCAGCATGGAATAAAGAGTTTGCGTTTATGCTGCAAGCCTCGTGGAAAAAGAAAGAAGTAAAGAGACGAAATGGAGTTATGAGAGAGTAAAAAAAAGCAGCGCGTGTCGTTGGACATGCGAGGGATTATGTTCGCCGTATATAGCAAAAGTCATGTTTGCTGTTCGAGGAAACAGAGGTTGGGGTCACCGTGATTTTTTGGTTCTGGTTATGTGTGGAGAAGCGTGAATGTCTCCAGAAAATGTTGCCCAGAGATGAAGTAGTCGCTTGGTGTCGGAGCGGATTCGGTATCGCAGTCGACATAGCCAATTTTGGGGGTGACGTAAAGTTGTTCCTGTGTGTGGCGTATTGAATTTATCTAATTCATATTCAACTGGGATCCCTTGGTGTAAGAGAAATAGACGCAAGGCATCCATAAATTAGATAGGTTCCCTCATTGTGTCCATGCTGCTGCCGCTATTGGAGAGCAGACGGTAGACGTCTGTACAGAACGGAGTTGTTCTGCCAAAAAGAATGTTTGACGGCTTTTCCATATTTTGCGCTGCCTGGAAAGATGCTCCGGGCTGAATAGGATAAGTCATCCTGATTGGGTGAAATTATGCATCGAATTAAATTACGCGCCAAACCAAAATGCGAAAATTCCTTCTGCTGTAACGTTACACCCTCACCCCCACCACATTTTAGATCAGTCTTCTAACTATTCCACTTCTTACACCGGCCGGTGATCAACTAGTGGTTCGAGGGGGTAACGCACATTTCTTTACCTACACAAGAATACGATCGAGGGAACGGAGAAAATAGAAGGACAAACGAACAAACACGAACAAAGCTTGGGGTTAACCAAGAGCAGAAAAGAGGTATTGCAACACTATATGCATGTGCGGACTATCGCTAGCGTGGGTTACTAGCGAAAATTCCACAAGCACCTCGAATGCAGACATCTTGAGTCGATCTTCTTCACTGGACCCTATCTTGTCTCCTCTGGTCTCCGGAGTCCGGTGTTGACTGCCCCTGTCCGTGGTTCCACGCCAACTCTCTGCTGTCCAATGCCAACTGCCCTCGTCCGGGGCCCCCGTCAACTGCTCTCTGCTCCTTAGTCCAGCCAACTCTCATTCGCGTCCCCTTACCACTTCCGGATACGGCGAGATTTCAGGTCCAAGAATCCTTTGTCTGGTTTCGCGCCAAAACAGACAAAGGAATCGTCTGCTTTGGCAGCCCACCCACATAGTGCTACACTGCTACAACACATCTGAATTACCCTAAAGGGTTCAAACAACATGCAGTGAACAAAGTAAGTCCCAAAAGAAATTCCCAACTAGAAGGACGCAGCGTAAGTGTAAACCAACTTCGACCTTACAAGTAGATCCACAACAAACATCCTACAAGCATCAGATTTCAAAGGGAGGTGTTGGAAGTAAGAAGAAAGGTAGATAACTCCAGGGTTATTAAGAGTTATCTCATTGGAAATGGGCGCATGCCTCGTGACCACTAACGTCAACGGGGACAATTCCAGATGGCGGACTGACACTGAGCACATGTAGACCTCTCTCTCTCTCTCTCTCTCTCTCTCTCTCTCCATTTTCCACAAATTCCATATGTAGAATAGTGACCCTTTATTATTATTTCATATTATAAAATACTGTTAACTAAAGACGTTCTTGGTGATTATTTCCATTCAACAAATGCACCACTCGACATAACACAAACACAACAAGTACGAAGACTTAATTTTTTTGTTATACCATTTAGTGATACTGGGATAATTATTTCGCCTTCAGATTTTATTTTGTCTCCTGTTATCGTTCGCGCCGTCTTGCTTGTCATCTACGGCCTATTTAATTTTCTCTTGTAAGTTTGTAAGTTTATTATTGATAGATCAGAGCCAGAAATCTTACCGACTTATTTAGTACTTTGACTGTTATGTATTTACGAACGACTTTGTCTGACTCGTTCTCGCTTTTTGTATCTCTGACTCTGTTTTTAATTATTTTTCTGTTTCTACACTGTGGGCACTTATGTCCGAATTTATCGCAGTTTTGACATTTTTTGTACGATAGGGACAGTCCTTGGCCCAATGTACTTTTTCCACAGTGGTAGCAAGCGCTGGGGGGGGGGGTTGTCACTAGTCTGCCCGTATTGAAATTTTGGGTAATCATATATTTTTCTCTCTTTTACCGGAG
Organism: Sepioteuthis lessoniana; assembly: GCA_963585895.1. Classification (NCBI taxonomy): domain Eukaryota; kingdom Metazoa; phylum Mollusca; class Cephalopoda; order Myopsida; family Loliginidae; genus Sepioteuthis; species Sepioteuthis lessoniana. The sequence goes on along the minus strand of OY757939.1, from coordinate 70,626,399 downwards.
AGTATGATTGGGATCTATGCTTGACTTTCCTAACGTGAGTAACACCGGACTCCTCGATATTTTTTGAGTCTTTTCTGACACTCGCTATCCTTTGACAGTCTTCAGCCAGTTTTTGAAGTGTGAAATCGGGTTTGTTCACTAATTTCGACAAAACACTGCGTCTGATTTCCGCGTCTTTTGCCGACACTAGGCCTTGTGCGAATATCAGACATTTGAAGTTATCCGTTGACAATTCGCCTAATTTAAAATCGTCACAGTTTTTTGACGACCGAGGCAAACCCTAAATAATCATCACTGTCCCTTTTTGTTAAGTTGAGACATTTCCATCTTTTGTGGAATAGAGACGTTTTGGAGCTAAATAATTCTGACAGTAATTTAACTGTTTCTAAAAGGCCAAGTTCGCAAGTTTTTTTTTGTAAGATATGATCTACGAACTTGTTGTGTTCCACAGTTCTAGCTTTCGTAGAAGTAGCCGGACTTTTTTTGCATCAGTCCAATCGGCACAGTTGGTAATATAGATATCTTCATATTCTGTAATATACCTCAAGGGTCTTATCCTCATCTGGTGCGTAGGAAAATGTTTCGAGTGCGTTCCACACTGCATTTTGAGTAATACTATCTGTAGGCTGGTTATTACTTAGACTTTTAAGAAGTGCTTTTTGTTGTTTTTGCAATTCAAAGAAGAACCGTTGTTGTTTTTCCTCGTTTTTTAAGATTCTTTCTTCGTTTTCTTTCTGAAGTTAAAGGAGTTTTTCCTCATCTTTTTGTTGAGACTCCATTTGGAACTTCATCATTTGTGCAAATATTTCTTTAAGGTCTTCCATTTTTTTTTTAGACTTTAAAAAATATTTCTATTCAAAAAAATCTTTTTTTTCTCTAGAGGAGAGTGGGGGAGTTCCTTTTTTGTTTTTTGTTGTTTTTTTTACTTCAGTAAATATCCCCAGAAATCAAGAATAATTACTCCGTGTGCGTGTGTGTGTGTGTGTGTGTGTGTGTGTGTGTTAGGTACAACACAAAACTGTAAGCGCCGAATTAAATTTTTCTCTCTGAAGTGGGGGGAAGAAAGAAAAATATGAAAATCACTTTTTGATTACGTGACAATCTTACTTACAGATTTTTTTTTAAATATCCGCTATCTGACACACTCCGTCGTTTGTAAAATTTGATAGCTAGTAATTGTTTAACAAAAATCTTGTTCGGTTCGTTGTATGCTGGAACTTTGTTGTAGATTCTTTAACAACTTGTAGTTGGGTATCTCTTTGTTATTGCAATGTATCTTCGCCAGTATGTTGTGCGATTAACTCCTTTTGCTTGTTGGAGAGTCCCTTTTTTCGTTCGAGTTCCTCGTCGCCAGTATGTTGTGGCCCCGGAAAGGGTCACTAATGAAAACGCAAACACGGATATTAGATAACTGATTATATGACACAAGAAATATAGAGTTACATAGAAAAGGTAAGAAGTCTCGTACTGTTCGGATAACACCGATATTGATCTGCCTCTCTGGCAGCGAAATCTCTCAGTACTAATAAAGGTGAGAAAAGTCCATTATGGTAAGATGGGTAAGGCTTCCACAACAGTTAGGCAACCAGTTTTAGAGAAGAAAAACAATGAATTGAAATCAGCTTTACTCTGCATAAAAATTAACCTTATGTCATATCTTACTTGTAGCAGACCAAATGGCAAAAGCTTTTGATAAATTAATTCACATGAGTTAAATACGAAAACTTTACTTCTTTGAAAACGGTTTTTTGTTGTTGTTAATCTCTAAGAGCATATCAAAATTATTTTCGATTTTTACAAATCAAAAAAAAATTATTTCTTGTTAACATCTATAGACTATATATGACTTCATTTAACTTTTTTTATTATATCATCACTAATATTATTCGATAACCTGTTGGTGAGGCTAGGAAAATGCTGATTGCATCCTCCCCTGGATAGATAAGCCCCCCCCACCACCACCACCACCACCACTACCAAAAAAAGGGTGTCCTAGGTATGACATTAAACTGCATCTGATCATAAAACTCCAGTTTTGGAGCTCTCGAAGAGTATGAAGTCATTACTTCCAAGTCCTTTTTGACCTGGAATGGTATCCGGCTATGGGTTAAATAGTATCACTACTGTTGCCATTAAACAAAGAAACTGAAACGGTAGTGTCTGTGAGGGTTCCATCAATAGATGTTTTCTAATTATTAGTATGTGATAGGAATACTTGAAAACATATAACTAGGTATAAACAAATTACTAAATATCAATTAGAATTCTATTATTAAATAGAAATAATTAAATTTCAATAGTTTACAAATTATTTTTCAAAGTTGACCAATCCCAGAAATAGCAGTAAGTCTTCTGTACGCTAAACAATAAAAAATACTTTGAAAAAAATTTTTAATTTTTTTCTGTGGCCAGAACCTCATCATTCAAATTTGTTCACCAACCAGTCCAACCTGACTTAATATTATTTAGCTGTACCTTGTGTTTCAGATGGCATAATGGTAGATACAGATATTGCCATTCTGCCAATTTCAAAGCATCATTATAAATTGGGTCTCAAAACCATTGAAGCTGATAGCACAATTTAAGAAGTGGAATCGAATATTTTGAGCATTAAATAAGCTTAAAATCTACAGGAGCACAGGGGACGTTTCCCAACAAGATTAATCATTTGAAAAAAAATTTTTCATACATTCTAATGTATTCTTTTGAGCCTTTCATCTCTAAATTTGCAACAGAGGTTGCTGCAAGTGCAGCAACCTTGATATTCACTAGTCCTTCAACTATATACAACTAAGCGGCAAAGTTTATCATGTCACATCGATAGCAATCCCAAATAAAAGATTTGTTGATTTGGAATAGAAAAAAAAGAAACAAAATCCTATCTTGTTTTATTTATAATGTTCAGTCAAGCAGGTGCCTTGTCAACTGGGGCTGTAGAATACACCGACTGCACCTCTGCAGAGGGGTAAGAACCCCCCCCCATCCCCACCCCAATGAGTGTCCTGGATATGACACTAAACAATCTGATAGTGAGGTTCTTTTAATATTAAGAATTGGTCTTTGAGGTAAATTCCTCCAAATCTTTTGCCCAGTCGGCTGGGGCTGTAGAATACACCGACTGCTCCTCTGCAGAGGGGTAAGATCCCCACCAATGAAAGTCCTGGATATGACACTAAACAATCTGATGGTGAGGTTCCAGTAATGCTGGAGCTTTGGGGAATGTGGAGTATTCCTTTATTGCCATCGCTCCCAGGTCCACTCTGGCTCGGAGTGGTAACACCTGATAAGGGTCCAATTTATGGGTTAAATAGAATTAAACTGCGGTTTCTTGACTTTACTGTTTTTTTGCATTTAAACTGCTTATCTACGCTTGACTGAATTGCTTAATATAGAACTGTTTTGACATTAAAACTGCGTACTAAAGCTAAACTGAATTGCTCAAAATAGAACTGTTTTGACATCTGAACTGTGTACTTATACTAAACTGAATTATCTGAAATAAAACTGTTTTGACATTAACTCTGTGTATTGCCCAGTTGGCTGGGGCTGTAGAATACACCGACTGCTCCTCTGCAGAGGGGTAAGCCCCTCCCTCCAATGAGTGTCCTAGATATGACACTAAACAATCTGATGGTGATGTTCCAGCAATGCTGGAGCATTGAGGAGTGTGGAGCAGCCCTTCATTACCATTGCTCCCAGGTCCACTCTGGCCCGGAATGGTAGCACCGGATAGGGCCCTATCTATGGGTTGAATAGAACTAACTGTGTACTTATGCTAAACCGAATTGTTTGAATTAGAACTGTTTGACTAAACTGAATATCTTGAAATAGAAATGTTTTTAACTATTAAACTGTACTTACATTTAAACTGCATGCTTATGCTAAACTGAATTGTTTGAAATGGAACTGTTTTTGACATTGAAACTGTGCTTACACTAAACTGAATTGTTTAATATATAACTCCTGTACTTATACTAAACTGAATTAGAATTGTTTGAATAAATTGAATAGCTTGAAATAGAAATGTCTTTGACTATTAAACTGTGTATTCATGCTAAACTGAATTGTTTGAAATAGAACTATTCACATAAAAATAGATTCGACGTTAAATAACCTACAAAGGTTGATATGCCATAAAACTCAACCAACCAACCAACCAACCAACTTTAAATCTTTAGAGATTTCTGAAAATTTTTTTCCCCTAAACCAGGCAAAGTTTTTATCATAAATAATTGGATTATTTATGGATTGGCATTTAATGTTTTGATTTTCATTTTTCTTTCTTCAATCTCTTTTGTTGCATTTAAAAAAATTTTCCAGCTTATTCTTTGCGATTTTAAATTTCTTCCCAGCTTATTCTCTTTGCTTTCTCTATTTACTTGATTACCATCATGAAATTTATCATTATTTTCAAGTAACGCTAGGCTGCATAATATTATACACACAAAATAACACTGACACTATAGACCTTTGGTGTGGTAATATATAGGGTTATATATATATATGTGTGTGTGTGTGTGTATGTGTGTGGTTGCGACTTCAATATGGAGGTATATATATATATATATATGGAGGTATATATATATAATATATATATATATATATATATACCTCTATATTGAAGTCGCAACCACACACACGCACATATATATATATATATATATATATCAGTGGCGACTCTAGCCTATTTCTGATACTCGTGCCCCCCACCGCCCTCTGTCGACTTCAGTTCCCAACCCGTGGTCCGTGGACCCAAAGTAAGTCATCATAGTTGCTATTGCGTGATTCTCCATTGTATAGCACAGATTGACAAAAGTACCTTGCATGGTGTTTTTTTGTAAACAATCAAGATACTATATAATTTGTAGTCTTGTTAATACAGTAGATAAGATTTTTTTTTCCTTTCAAAAGTGTAGAAGAAAAGAGAAGATGTTCATTACTATGACGAGAAAAATATGTTTATTAGAATAAAGAAATTGATGACAATATACACAGACACAGCTAGTAGTTTCAATTTCGCTTAAAATAAAGATTATTTGTGGAAAATGTATTCAAATAAACAAATTTTAGTTACAGAATGTAATATATGCAAAATTCATTATAGAAATAGATATCTGTTAGTGAAAAAACGAATTAAAATACGCCGTTTAACCAACATTTACCATAGCGATGATGATGACGTCGGCGACGGCTATAATCTGCTATCCCCCCTCTCTCTTTCTCTCTCTCTCTCTTTCTCTCTCTCTCTCTCTCGGTCCCTCTCCCTCTTCCCAAGACAGTTGTCAGTTGTCAGTTGTGCTAATTTTTTTGAGCACGGTATCTGGCTTGCTTTTTCTATTGGCTACAGCCAAAAGCGAGATTTCGCTAATATTACTGTTATTATAAGAGTCTAGTGCTGGGCACGGATTACGGGTGTTCAACATTATAGCCGATTTTATGGGATGTTCAATGAATCTGACGGTGGCCGGACAAAGACCATCCGTTCAAAACAGTATCGTTGTATTATTCCCAGATATATTTATGAACTTGTGGCTCCTTAGTTATCGAAACTTGAATAGATACGTAATTTAATTAAGATCAGACTAAATATGCTTGCTTGAAATTAATGGATGATTTTTAATCCATTTTGAATAACATTGACCGAGTTATTGGTCGTACCGGGCACGAGTAGCACTAGTCCCATCTCCGCCCCTGATATATATATATATATATATATATATATATATATATATATATATGTGTGTGTGTGTGTGTGTGTGTGTGTGTGTGTGTGTGTGTGTGTATGTATTGGCCTAGACATATCCATGTGAGTGTGTGTAAGCATTAGTTGAGTATGTGTTGTGGATGTGGATTTTTTCGACACAAATTTTGACACTGTCTAGTAGATGAAAGAGATTAGCCATTTCTTTTGATGGTCCATATCTAGAAATGAAAGATTGCAGACTCCATACATATGAGTCAAAAGGAGTTCAGTCCGGCGTGTGTGTGTGTGGTGAGGAGTGAGTGATCAGAGACAAGCTAGAAATGGAAGATAGTGGTGAGTGGTTCCAAAGATATAGCAGTGACAAGTTAGAATAAGTGTCACATGCAGTGAGGAAAGAGAGAGAGAGAGAGAGAGAGAGAGAGAGAGAGAGAAAGAGAGAGAGAGAGAGAGAGAGAGAGGACCCAGGGATGCACATTCCCATCAGTAAGCAAGTTTAGTCCTTAGGAAACTTATTTATTTTTATTTTTTGTTCCTGTGATACTGCTGTCTCCTCCAGAGCAGTAGATACTATGGTATACATCTGCAGAATGTAGCAACGCTGATTCTGACATCATGGCAAAGGCAGATAAGCACAAGGTACAATACCATGAGCAGTAGCAGGTGAGGTGGCACCTATAAATAGATACACTCCCAAGAAATTTTTCATAAAAAGTTTTTCTTCGAAACCGAACATATAAGGAATATATTATTTCTAGTGGAATGTTTCAGGATTAAAACAGATATCATTAGGTATTATTTACTACTAAACTTTACAGCATTGAAACTGTAACCAAAAATTAATCGTATATCGGTCTACTTATTTTTGTACTGCAACATATTCTGATTTTTATTAATTTAATGACTAAAAAACGAAAGTAAGTCGCACAGAAATCAGTGGAAACGATAATGCTACGAGTAACTAAGGGATAAAAAAGAGATTTTCAGAGAGCAGACTAAGATAAGAGATATTATAGAAATTATTAAACAACGAAAATGAAAGTGGGTAGGACACAGACATAGAAGAAAGGGTAACAAATGGTGTAAAAGGTTAGTAGAATGGTGCACAAGAAATAACAAGCAGTGTAGAAAAAGACCTGACAGAAGATGAAATAATAGTTTGCTGGTTAGACATGGTGAAAGATGGCAAAATTGAGGAGGAATGGGAAACCAACTCAAAATGGTTGTTTATGTATATGCTTGATTAAATAGAACAAACACTTTCCATTTCTGCCTGTACAGGACATTGGCATAATGTTTAGAGTGTTTGCCTAATGGCCCAGGAGACCTGGGTTCAATCCCTGATCGAGTCACACCAAAGACTCAAAAAATGGTATCTGACGCTCCCTTGCTAACACTCAGCATTATAAGGTAAGGATCAAGGGTAAAGTGGTGCAATCCAGGGAAAGGAGTAACGCCCTCTCCTACACCTTGGTGTAGTAGCTATCGAAAAGGTAGCCCTCGGGTCACCCTCAACTAAGGTTGCCAACTTTAATTACTATTGTTGATCCATTTAAGTCTTTGAATGACTTTTTTAGGTTGTTGCGGAGGCCAGATAAATATACCGGCCCCCGCAAACTTTTGAAATATATAAGTGATTGACAACGAACTAGGCAAAAATGGCAAAACAAGGGTGTTGCTTCGAAAGGCAAAACTTTATTATGGCGAATTGTAAATCGGAAAAGCGTACGGCAAACAATCGCCATGGCTGGATGGTGATCATTGGAGCAGGATCTAGTCGCTGGAGTAGGTCTGGATATCTGGTACAAGACTGGTATTCGTTGGATAGGTGGTCGCTGGTGCAGGACTGGTTTCTGCTGGTGCAGGAAAATGGTCACTGGTTTAGGACTGGTATCTGCTGATGCAGGAAGGTGGTCGCTGGTTCAGGACTGGTAGTTGCTGGTGTCTGCTAGTGCAGGAAAGTGGTCGTTGGTTTAGGACTGGTAGTTGCTGGTGTCTGCTGGTACAGGAAAGTGGTCACTGGTTCAGGACTGGTAGTCGCTGGTGCAGGAATATGACTGCTGGTATCTGCTGGTGTAGGAAAGTGGTCGCTGGTTCAGGACTGGTAGTCGCTGGTACAGGAAGGTGGTCGCCTGTGCAGGACTGGTAGCTGCTTCAGCAGGGAAGTGGTCGCCGGTGCAAGAAGGTAGCTGCTGGTGAAGTCTCAAAGGGTATTAGGTTAGTCTTTCTGAATTAGTCATGGAAAGGGCTGTTAGATTGAGAGGCAGTTAGTTGTGTCTGCTGCATTGTGCCGTCTCAAGGGTCGTTGAATAGACTTTCTGAGTAGCCCTGAAAAGGGCTTTTAAGCTGAGAGGCTGGCAATCTTCCTGCGTTGGAATCAGGACGTCGGCCTTAGGGGAAGCCATGAGCAGTCCTCGTGGGCTGCTGCTTCGGTCGTAGAACGACCAGGGAAGAATCTGATTTCTCCCATAGCCTTAGCTGACGCCCAGCCAAACTGATTTGACCCAGTTTGATACCGCTGCTTTTATACCTACTGTGTGCTACTACGCTATGTGGTCTATGTTGGATGACCTTGCTTATTATTACTATATTATAGTGAGAAACTTCATTCTCCTACGACCATGTGTTTTTTTTTATTACTACCTATTTTGTCCATTAGTTATGAACTGTCCTTAGAAAGACAGGCTGAATTTAATATTAAAAAAAAGACTTCCTGTGTGGAAGGATTGGATTCCTTACGACTCTTTCCTAAATACTATTGGCTTGACGACATCAGTGACTCATCACTTCTTGAAAAGGGGTTTGTTTGTTTTGTTTTGGTTTGGTTTATGAGTAGTCGATTGACTACAATAAAGTTCTGGATGGAATAAATTCAAGAAAGTGCCATATTTTCCCCCAAGTACTTTCAGTCCCAACAGGAGCCATTTTTTGGGAAATAAATAATGATATAACTAACGCAATGACTCGTACAAATTTTTATAAAGAGTAGTAGAAAAAAGCGAGAGGTGAATATATGAAAGAAATGAATTTTACTAGAGGTAAAAGGAAGAATTTGCGGAAAAAGTGTTAAAGGCATTTTAGAATCTGACAGCTATGTTTGAAGCTGATCTTCTTTGAGGAATGTTAGTCAATCTTTACAGAGCTTCAAAAATTTTGATTTTTTTTGTGTAATACGGAGGTGTTTTCAGTTAGAATTTTTCTATGTTTGGAAGGGGGAAGAATGGGTTTTGAGGTGTTGAGAGATGTCGGATATATGAAGATGGCTCCAGTTGGTGCCGAGAGTACAAGAGGGGAAAATAGGATCACTTTTTGAATTCATTCCATGCAGAAGTCAAACGAGTCATAGGAAAACCTTTAATGGATCAAAGATTAAAAAAAAAAAAAACAGAAATGAAGTGTCTGTCCAATTTAATAAAACTGTTTAAAAAGAAAATGCTACCAAGATATATACATATAGATATATATATGAATTATCTGATTATGAGAAATGATTGCTGCTGTACTAATTGATAATTAAAATTTAATGGAATAAAAAGAAGCTAAGAATCGATTGGAAAAAACAAACAAACAAACAAAAAAACACTGATTTGATAGTACATTTTTTTTAATGAAAAAATGATTTATAGAGGTAAAACTTTTTTACAACTTTTGAAAATATTTGCAGAAATTCCAACCAAAAACTTTCCAAGAAAAAAAAACCCATTGAAATTCCTGAATGCTTTCTTGATTCAATTTTAATTGAGTATAGGTTAAGGACCATTAAAATAGAGACCATTTTAGAAAATAAACAAATATTGTGAATTGAACAAATATATTTCAAAGGAATCCTTTTTGGAAAGTTTGTTTTGAAAGGATTTTTAAAAATCATACTAAGAAAAAACAAACATTAATCTTTTCTATCAAAATGCTCTGTGACACTGTGTAGGTGGTCCGCCAAGCAGACGATCCCTTTGTCTGTTTTGGCGCGAAACCAGACAAAGGGTTTGGACTCGAGATCTCAACGCGACCGGAAGTAGGAAGGGAACGCCAGTTTGGGAGTTGGTCAAAGGAACCCAGAAAAGTCAGTTCGCGACGGACGACGAAGAAAGGCAGCCGACACCGGACAGTAGAGGAGACCAGTCGGCATGAGAGAGAGTCCAGCAACAGTGAGGGAAGACCAGTCAAGATGAGTTGGCATTCCTGGCAGCTTTGTAGAAATTTCGCTAGAAATCCGCGCTAGTGTTAGTCTACAGATGCACAAAGGAATGCACAGTGTCACAGAATCACCCTTCTTGCACTTGAGTTAACCCAAGCATATTGTTCGTTTTTTTTTCTCCCACTCCCATGATTGTATTTCTTGTGCTGTAAAGAAATGTGCGATACCCCTATCGGAACCACTAGATGATCACCGGCCAAGATTGAAATGGTTTTGAAGAAGTTAATGTATTCGGGGGGCCGAGTGGGTATTGTCACAGCTCATCACCTTGACATTTCTAAATTAGAGATGACCGAAAAATAACAAATATTTTTGTAGCTATAATTCTTATTGGCAATCTCTAAAATGGCTGATTTTTCAAGAACAAATAAAAAAATGAAACAAAAGACAAATTGTTTCAAGTTCTCATTTGGCTCGGTTTATTTGGCATACCCTTTCCTTCTGTGATATTTAATGTCAAATTTTGATATCAGCAATTTATAAACAAATTTCAAGGAACTATTCCTATCTAATAATAATCATTTGTTTACACACAGGTATATTGTTTTGGGTACACTTATCTAAAGCAAATAATTTGTATTGGGTACTGATATCTAATTTAAATAATTGTATGGGGTATTCCCGTATAATTCAAATAATTTGTATTAGGTACTCTTATCTTATGCAAATAATTTGTATTAGATACTCTTATCTAATACAAATAATTTGTATTGGGTGCTCCTGTTTAATTCAAATATTTCTTGTTGGGTACTCCTATTTAATTCAAGTAATTTGAATTGGGTACTCTTATCTGATGCAAATAATTTGTATGGGGTGCTCCAGTCTAATACAAATAATTTGTATTGGTTACTCCTGTTAAATTCAAATAATTTGTATTGCGTATTCTTATCTAATGCAAATAATTTGTATTGGGTACTCTTATCTAATGCAAATAATTTTTATGGGGTACTCCTGTCTAATTCGAATAATTTGTATTGGGTACTCCATTCTAATGCAAAAAATTTGTAGTGCATACTCTTATCTAATGCAAATAATTTGTATTGGGTACTCTTATCTCATGCAAATATTTTTATTGGGTACTCCTAACACAAATAATTTGTATTGAGCACTCTTATCTAATGCAAATAATTCGTAGAGTACTTCTAGTTCAAATAATTTGTATTGGGTACTCTTATCTAATGCAAATAATTTGTATTGGTTACTCTTATCTAATGCAAATAATTTATATTGGGTATCTCCTGTCTAATTCAAATAATTTGTATTGGGTACTCTTATCTAATGCAAATAATTTATATTTGGGTATCTCCTGTCTAATTCAAATAATTTGTATTGGTTACTCTTATCTAATGCAAATAATTTATATTTGGGTATCTCCTGTCTAATTCAAATAATTTGTATTGGTTACTCTTATCTAATGCAAATAATTTATATTTGGGTATCTCCTGTCTAATTCAAATAATTTGTATTGGGTACTCTTATCTAATGCAAATAATTTGTATTGTGTAATCTTATGAAATGCGTATAATTTATATTGGTTACTCCTGTCTTATTGAAATAATTTGTATTGGGTACTATTATCTAATGCACAAAATTTGTATGAGGTACTCCTGTCTAATCCAAATAATTTGTATTGGTACTCTTATCTAATGCAAATAATTTATATTGGCTACTCCTAATTCAAATAATTTGTATTGGTACTCTTATCTTAGAATACGTGCTTAGAACTTCGAGTGATAAAATCAAAGAAAACGGCTTCGAGCTGAAAAAGAAAAGAAGCAGAAGGTACCCCGCAAAAACAATTACCGACGCCGACTACACCGATGACATAGCGTTACTGGCCAATACACCCAACCAAGCCGAAACACTACTGCATAGTTTGGAACGAGCCGCCATAGGCATTGGCCTCCATGTCAATGCACACAAAACTGAATATATGCGCTATAATCAAACAGGCAACATTTCCACACTAGACAGAACCTCTCTGAAACTGGTAGACAAATTCATCTACCTAGGAAGCAGCGTCTCATCAACCGAAAAAGACATCGACACACGGCTAACGAAGGCATGGACAGCTATGGATAGGCTTTCGATCATATGGAAATCAGGCCTGACCAATAAAATGAAATGCAGTTTCTTCCAGGCAGCGGTCGTATCAATACTGCTATATGGTTGCACTACTTGGACACTAACTAAACAGCTGCAGAAGCTAGACGGCAATTACACAAAAAAGTTGCAAGCAATATTGAACAAGTCCTGGTGACAACACCCCACAAGGCACCAACTATACGGCCACCTGCCTCCCATCACGAAAACTATCCAAGTTAGACGAACCAGACATGCAGGACACTGCTAGAGAAGCAGGGACGAGCTCATAAGTGATGTACTCCTATGGACCCCTGCATATGGCCAAGAAAAAGCAGGACGACCAGCTCGAACATACATACAGCATCTATGTGAGGATACGAGATTTAGCCCTGAAGACCTGCTAGAGGCGATTAATGATAGGGAGAAATGGCGAGAGAGAGTCAGAGATATTCGTGCTAGCGGCACGACATGATGATGGTACACTTATCTAATGCAAATAATTTGTATTGGGTATCTCCTGTTTAATTCAAATAACACTGGTTTGCAAAGAAATTGAGGCAAGCACAAAAATACCCGTTTTTACCTAATTTGAGGGTGCTGAATTCAAATTTGAAATCCGTTTTTACTCATCACCTCTAGTTTTTTTTAGATATGCATAGTGTGCAAATACGGTACATAAAGGCGTATATGAATTCAGGGTTAATTCTAATATTGTGAGACTTATGGCTTCTTTTTTAGTTATTATGCACTAAATGTAAGAGATAGCATTACATTATATATATATATATATATATCAAGACGGATTTTGACAGTTAAGGCAGCAGGTCTCAATCCACACTCTGCCAGTCATTGGAAGAGGTTGTCTCGCAGGCGGCGCAGGAGGTTGGTGTCCCTCAATTATCGTGTTACACATCTTTTGGGTTACTAAATAATAGTATTATATTTTCAAATGCACATTTAGTTTTCAACTTTGCTTTCAACTTTGCAGTCCCGATGGTTTGGAGAGAGCCACGAAACCACTCAGATGATTGATCTTTTTCCTAGAAGATGCATTGAAACCAGTTATATTAGTTAAACAAAAATAACAAATATCCCAACCTTCGATTTGCTATGAGACCTGTTCCCTATTCAGATGATCTTCCTGTACCCACACGTCCAGTAAATAAGGATCTTCTTTCCTCATCAGATGAAGAAATGCCTTCAAGGGAAGATTCTGCCGAGTCAATATCTTTGGAAGATATTGAGTCTACATATTCAGGAACAAGTGGCAATGAGCCACACTGGATCACGTAAGAAGACCTGAATGATCTTGCTCGTGATTTGTTTCTGTCAAAACAGCAGTCAGAGCTCTTGGCTTCTTGGCTTAAACAGTAGAACCTAGTCCAGGAAGATGTAAGGATCACCAATTTCAGGAATCGGAACAAAGACCTTGCTTCCTTTTTTCGACATGGAAAACAAGTTGTGCTACTGCACAAACACACCTGGCTTGTTTACGACCCTTGGTTTGCCACATAATCCTTCAGACTGGCGTCTTTTCATAGTCTCTTCCAAGCGAAGTCTCAAGGGTGTTCTTCTGCACAACAGGAATAAATATCCCAGCATTTCCATTGCACACTCTGTCCATCTAAAGGAGTCCTATGACAATATGGAGCTTCTTTTAGAAGCTATTAAGTACAGCGAGTACCAATAGAGTCTGTGTGGGGACCTCAAGGTCATTGGTCTTCTTATGGGTATGCAAGCGGTCTTCACAAAGTACTGTTGTTTTCTCTGTCTCTGGGATAGTCGAGCTGTATCCCAGCATTACAAGCAGAAAGACTGGGTGCCTAGAAGCACTTTTGTTCCTGGCGAACACGGCCTCAAAGAGAATCCCCCTGGTGGACATGAATAAGGTACTTCTTCATCCTCTTCACATCAAGCTTGGTTTGATGAAGAATTTCATGAAGGCATTGCACAAAAATGGTGCTGCCTTCCAACACTTGTCTACTGTGTTCCCAGGTCTTAGTGCTGCTAAGCTCAAAGAGGGCATCTTTGTCGGACCTCAGATCCAAGAAGTGCTGAAGGATACTGATTTTGAGGAGCTTCTTAACTTAAAGGAACTGAGAGCTTGGGAAGCATTCAAGTCAGTCTGTAGTGGCTTCCTTGGTAACACACGCGTACCAGATTACCAAGCCTGTATTGAGAAGTTGCTAAAGTCTTACGAGGATATGGGGTGCCGAATGTCATTCAAGATTCTTTTTCTCCATTCCCACCTCAACTTATTCCCGCCAAACCTTGGAGCAGTGAGTGATGAGCATGGAGAAATATTCCACTAAGACATTACGAAGATGGAGAGCAACTATCAAGGCAAATGGAACCTCGGCATGATGGGAGACTTCTGCTGGATTTTCTTGCAAGACATCCTGGAGGCAAAATACACCAGATCTTCTAAGAAAACACACTTTTGACTGTCTGTGGTACTATGAATTGTGTAATTGTTATCCAAGTATATTGATTCTATCAGTATTCTTTATCTATCCTGTTTTATCTGTTATAAGCTGCTGCAACTCTTGAAATATGCACATATATTCTCTGTTTAGACTAAAATGAGACTATTTAAAAGCCAGAAAACTAAAGGTGATAGAGCAAAACTATTTATAAATTTGAATTTAGCACAGCCAAATTAACAAAAAACACCTATCCCCATTCTTGCCTCAGACCAAAAATTTATTTTTGTAAACCAGTGTAATTTGTATTGGTATCTTATCTAATGCAAATATGTATTGGGTACTCCTGTCTAATTCAAATAATTTGTATGGGGTACTCTTATCTCATGCATATAATTTGTACAGTTATATTATCTTTGATATTCCTATGTAATTTATTAAGAATTTTCAGATCAATTTAACCAAGAGAGGTAAACAGACTAACCCTAACCACTGTAAGTAGGAGTGGACCTGAAAGTAATGGCAATGAAAGGGTATTCCACACACCCCAGATCTCTTGAACAGGAACATCAATATCAGAGACAATTTAGTGTCATACCCTGGATAGTTTCAAGTTTTGTTTAAAACACATAATTTTGTAAAATTCCTAAATTTGTTGGTCATTTTAATTGGTTGGATTGTTTGTGGTGGGGACCTCGTTAGATAGGTATCAGCTGTCTACAAATTGTCAGCGAATATTTAAATTTAGCAGCAGCAGTAGATTGGCCAATCAGAGATGAATGCCGGCAAGCTACAAGCCTAGACTTAATACGTGTTCCAGTCTTGTTACTTAGAAGGCATACTTTTTGTATTGCACAACTGAAAACAAGATAGCTACCAGAATTTCAACAGGTTATGGGCCCAGGGCAACAAAACATTTTTTTTATGGTGATGAATCCTCGTATGAATTGTGGGAAGTTCCTAGGATATCTTAGAATTCAACATTTACACCAGATCAACTCTCACCAACAGATCAAAGTGATGATATGGACTTTGTAGAAAAGAATGCTACTGTCTTCTCTGAACTCGTTCAGTATTTGGACAAAAAAAGTCTGTCATTAGTAATAAGAAATGCACAAGAGAATGGAAGAAAAGCCTTAACAATATTAAGGGAACATTATTTGTCAAAAGGAAAACCAAAAGTTATTTCTCTCAATACAAAGCTAACATCTTTGAGAAGATTGGAATCAGAGTCTATTACAGACCATATAATAAGGATAAAGAATACTTTTAACGCTCTGAAAGCCGGGGAAGTTATAAGCAACAGACATTTAATTGCCATGGTTCTAAAAGGATTACCTCTGAATTTTAAACCTTTACAAGTCATAACCCAGAAGAAAACTTTGACTTTTTAAGTTATGAAGAAACAGGGCATATGTGTTACCCCCCCACCAGATGAATCTAATATATTACGAATGAAGACCACATTTAAAAAGATTAACTTAAGGAATAAACTTGGAATAAGAACCCATTCTTGCAATGATTATAAATCAGCAAATTATAATTATTACAATTACCAGAAATCTCAGCATAGTAGAGAGGACTATAAACCCCTCCCATGCAAGGGAACACAAATATTATTCGTTACTGTCACATAGTCTCCCACTGAGAGAAGAGAAATAAGGAATTTCTACTATCCCTCGTGTTTGAATTAGCAAACCGTCAAAGAATGACCGTTAAGAGAGATAGTAATGTAGGTCAATCCCGAAGTAACAAATCCAGGTCAGAATGGAAACCAACAGATGTTTGCACTCTGTGACTGGATGGATAAAGAATGGGGTATAAGGACATATAGTAGTCCTAATGAATCGCCTGACAGGGGAAGAAGATAGAAGCCAAATGATTGGCTAGAATCCCAAAGCGGAAATAGCCCCCTTCTTCCGTCAACGGAAATAGGGGTAAAGAAAACCAGTTTTTGGAACAGAGGTCGTCGTGAACAGATGGGGGCGAATCTCGCGCCAAACTCTGGGTAAAGAAAGTGGAAAGAATCTTGGACAAGAAGAAGAACCTATGCCTTCAAGCCAGAGCCTTATGAATATATAAAATTCCGTCAGCCCGTAAATATTATTACATCTAAACCTAGAGGTCCATAGCTTCCATTGTTCTAGGGGTAGGAAGAGCTAGTGGCCTTGGTGGGTGTGTGTGTAATGTGAAAATTGGAAACCCCTTGCCAGCGACGGTCAGTCTAGCCTCAAATTAACCCCCACATAATATGCCAGTTTCTATATGCCCGAGAAAGGACTCTGAACATGGACTTATTCTACGAGGGATCAAGTGCCAGACCGCCCCATCTTCACAGTTGCAAGAAAAATAAACTCCCCGTTTGGTGATAACAATATTTAAATGCACCAGTTCCCATACGTTTTTAAATGGTTGCTCATCCGGGGATCTTTTCATTTTAATTTGCTGTCACATTACATTATTCGATTTATTTTCTGGAAACGACCTGAATAACCAGATCTTGGCAACGTGATTCCTTAGTAGAAAATAATACTTTTGAATGGCAGAAGACTCCAAGAAATAAAAACATATTGTCAGTAGTAGGTGTTTTTTTTACAATAAAAAGTAAAAGCGATGGAAGTCATGAGCATAAAGCTTGTTTCATAGCCAAAGGCTACTTGCTAATATATGGTAAGGATTATAGAGAAACTTTTGTTTCAATGACAAATATGGCTTCCTTCCATAAGGTTACTACTGCAAATAGGAGTCCAGTATGACTCGCTAATTTATCATATGGATGTTAAGAGTGCATATTTAAATGATTCCTTAGACTATGAAATATATGTTGAGCCACCAGAAGGCTTTGAAGGTAAGAATGGGAATTGTGTTTGGAAACTTAAAAAATCCTTATATGGGTTAAAACAGAGTGGTTGAACTTAGAATCAAACATTCCATACTTATTTAACTAGACAAAATTTTGTGCAGTCACCTGTCAACCCCTGCATGTATGTTCAAAATGTCCGCGATCAAATATCCACCATTTTATCATGGGTAGACGATATATTAATAGCTTCAAAAACTGAGGCACACTTTATGCAAGTTAAAACAAAACTGAACTCAAGATTCAAAATGACTGATCTTGGGAAATTATCCTGGTTTTTAGGAACAGAATTTGAATGCAAAAATAATACTATTAAAACGAATCAATCTAGATATATCGAGAAGTTATTATCAAAGTTTGTCATGGCAGATTGCAAACCACACTTAACTCCATGTGAAATGGATATAACGAAAACGAGTGACAAAGTCAATTTAATAAATAGCAAACCTTACCATGAAATTATTGGCAGTCTGATATATATATATATATATATAAAATGGTTGCAACAAGACCAGACATTTGTAATACAGTTACTAGGTTATCTCAAGACCAGGCAAAACCAAATTCATCATTCCATTTAATGAAGGCAAAGCAAAATCAACAGTCACTAATATTTAAGAAATCAAAGAAACCCTTAAAATTAGAAGGATTTTGTGATGCAGATTGGGTTCATTCAAGCGACAGAAAAAACATGAGGATTTTGTTTTAGATTGGCAGAAAATAACCCAATGATTTCATGGAAAATTTCAAGCAAAATTCAGCTGCTTTGCCAACATGGAAAATTTCAAGCAAAATTCAGTCGCTTTGTCAACATGTGAGGCAGAATTAATCACTATTTCATTAGCAAATCAAGAAGCCCTGTATCTTAGAGCACTATTAAACACCCAACAACTATTCATTGTGAGAATCAGTTCAGTATTGTTTTGGCAAAAAACCCAGTCGTCCATCAAAGATCAAAACATTGATATAAAATTTCAGTTTATATGTGATGAAAGGGTTCATTCTTTTAGAATACATTGAAACAGAAAAATATAGCCAACGTGTTTACGAAGCCAATGACAGGAATAAAATTAAACTTTCAGAAAGGTAGGCAATGGAATCTCAACTTAGTATATTGGGCATTATTAGCCCAGTCAACTGGGGCAGAATATATCAAATGCATCTCAGCAGAGGAGTAACCCCTTCCACACACACACAAACAAGTGTCTCGGATATGACAATAAACTAGCCAATTAATCCTCACAAAAAAAATTTTTTTTAAATTCCCATCTTTTTATTTTAATATGTATTTCTTTTAAAGGTGGAAGATTCCATCTTATACTCCTAAACAGGATTGTTTTTTTGTTTTTTGGAGAGGGACCTTGTCAGATGTGTATCAGTTGTCTCCAAATTGTCAGTGAATATTTATAAGCTCCCCTGTTAGCAGCAGCAGTAGATTGGCCAATCAGAGATGAATGATGGCAAGCTACAAGCCTAGACTTAATGTGTTCCAGTCTTGTTACTTAAAAGGCATACTTTTTGCATGGCACAACTGAAAACAAGATGCCTACCCGAATTTCAACATATTATTTCATTTTTATTTAAGCCTTTTCAATGTTATCATTGCATTAGAAAAAACAGAAGACAATTTTTCATAAATTAAGGGGGTGGGTAAGAGAGGAAAAGAAATGATAAAAGTATTTCTGATTAGAAATTGTAGAAAAACACACAATATTCTTGCATCCATATTCAAGAATTGATTCTTGTATATTGACTGAAAAATGACCCTAAAAAAAGACAAAATAAAAAAACACTATTTTATTATTTTATTACAATGGAAAGAGATAAAATGGAACAAAGATTTGATGAATATGACTAAATGACTACTAGAAGAAGAAAAAAAATCATTTTGATTGTCATTTTTTGCTGTTTTCTTTCGTTTCACTTGTTTCCTTTGAAACATTTTCACTGTTGCCTTTTTTACCTTTGACTCCAGCTTCTTCTTTCTCCGAAGTGTCACTAGTATTGGTAACGGTCGTACTAGTTGCAGTAGTAGTTGTGTTGGTGGTAGTAGTGGTGCCAGTAGTTGTAGAAGTCACAGGATCAGCTGTATTTTCACCTTCTTCTTTTGACTCAGCTTCTGAAGAAGATAAAAAGAAAGACTTATATATCTTTTTTTTTACAATATTGAAATTCATCTATTCTAAGTTCCATTCGATATTACATCGAATATATCAAGGTTTAGAAAATTCTCATTCTGTCTGCAGAAGGACAAATATTTTTTTAAATAAAAAGTCTTGTTTACTCTATATTTGTCACAACAAAAGAAAATATTTGCTATTTAAATAATTAACAAAAATATCAATGTGCAAGAAAATCATATATATATATACACAAAAATATTCATTGTGGATTAAGTGCCTTAGGCTGGGATTGAAGTCTCAAAAAACGCTTGACATAGAAATGAAGGGTAGAGAAAGGCTTCACATTGAAATGAAAAATTT
The DNA here is from genome assembly GCA_963585895.1 of Sepioteuthis lessoniana. NCBI lineage: Eukaryota > Metazoa > Mollusca > Cephalopoda > Myopsida > Loliginidae > Sepioteuthis > Sepioteuthis lessoniana. The sequence continues at coordinate 70,606,652 of OY757939.1, read as the reverse complement.
CATGATGGAAAGATGGGAAAGAAAGGCTTCACATTGAAATGAGATGGAAACGAAAGACTTCAGGAAGGAGGAAAGAGATGGAAAATAAAGGCTTCACATTGGAAATGAGATGGAAGAGAAAGGTTTCATTTTGGAATGAAGAGGAAAGAAAAGTTTCATATTAGGATGAAGGGAAAAGAAGGGCTTCACATTGAAATGAAAAGTTTCATGTTGGGATAAAGAGAAAAGAAAGGCTTCATATGGGAATGAAGGGAAAAGAAGAGCTTCACATTGGAAAAGAGATGGGAGAGAAAGGTTTCATTTTGGAACAAAAAGTTTCTTGTTGAGATAATTTTTTGTTATTTTGAAACATTTTCAGAAATAATTAGAAACTGAGATCAGAATTCAAATAAATCTAAAAAAGAAACTTTTTTGCTCAGAATGAAACAAACCAAAATAACTGTAGAAGTGATTCTGGAGAGAGAGAGAGAGAGAGAATGTAACAAATTTTTCATTATCTTTCTTCTACAGTGTCTTCTTTTTTCTTTTTTAAATGTCTGTGATGAGAATTTCTTTGTAAAGATGGAGGCTAACAAAAACAACAGATTTGAGCATATTTCAAGAGGGATTAACTTGGGTCATTTGTGAGAAAAAGGCTTTGTAAGAGGAGTGGTCATGTGATACTTGTATCCAGACAGCAAAAGAAACTAAGAAATGTACTGAGATTTGAGTCTGACAAAAGACATGATATGACCATTAATCGTTATTGCTTGTCCATCTACAAGTCAAAACAAAATTTATTTTAAGACCCAATCAAATTCTCTCCATTTGCAACAATAACCTAAATTCCCAGGTTTATAATCCAACAATTTCCTACTGAAACAAATGGACACATTTTTAATTAAGTAAGGGTGGTTAAAAAGATACATAGCCAAACAGGTAGTATTAAAAAAAAAAGAAAAGAAAAGTGGGACATTAAAAAATGACAAAATATAAACCTACTTTAGATTTCCTCTCTTTTTTGCACATTCAATTTTGACCTAAAAGGTGTGTGAAGAAAAATCAATAATGAATGTTTGACATGAAAGAGTTAGGGTTCAGTCAAAATATTTTGAAGTGGAATTGCAGCACTGAAATCAACAAGATCAAAACAGCCTGTCTGTTGATTACTTTCTTTGATGACAGTGAATAGTTTGGAAATTTTATTGTTAGATGGGTCATTGAAGTTTTTGAAAAGAAGTTTGATTGGGTGAAGCAATTCCTAGAATTAATAAGGTATTATGAAAATTGCTTTTTTTGAATTACAGAATTATCAATGTCTTTTAGCTCAAAGGCTTCGTAGAATGTTGAGACTTCCAACAAAATCTTTGTACATGTACACTACATCTAGCAAAAATTAAAGAATTAGCACACTTAGAAGATATTCAACAGTTTTATATATGTATGTATATATTAAAGTGATTTAACCCATATAAGATTACTATTTTTATCTTCTTTTCTTATAGCAATCCTTTACTTCTTTAAGAAAAGAAGCAAGGTCATGTATATCAATTTTTTTTGGTTAATATCAAAGTTAAATTCCAAACCTACTTGTGTCAGTAGAGGGAGTGTAAGAGAGATAAGGAGGGAAACTCAAAAAGAACCTTGAATCCTGAAGATGAAAAGAAGAAAGAAAGAAAAGGAAACGCTGAGAATAGTTCGAATGTCGTCAACATAGTCAAAAGTTGCAGAAGGATTAACTTTTAAAAAAGAATGGTAAGTCTACAAGCACCAAATAGGAAAGAGGATTGATAGAGAAAGTGTTTGACAGTGTGGAAAAAAGCCACTTTCCATGATGATCAAGCATTCTTGATTCTAGTTGAGTTCTCCAATTGCATTGCTATGATTTATGCCTAGAAATCAGTTTTTGATAATTTGAGCAAATCTGGATCACTTTCTGTTCCCTTTTTGATTTGTGAAATAGCATTACTAAGTAATATTTGAATTAAAAACCTAACAAGTGCTTTAATTCTAATCCTTAGCGTCTCAAGGGCTTTTCAAATAATACCCAACAAAGGTAATTAAATAGAGAAATGTCATAATAAAAGAGATAACCCATAAATATTCTGAAAGATGGTGGTTGTCAAAGTATCAAACATGAAGTGGGGATTGGTCAAGGTACCAAGTAATGTTCTGTGGAAGAGACAGAGAGACACTAATAAATGATGATGATAAGGAGGGCATTCCTTAATATTAATAAAGAAATTCTTTTTTTTGTCTTGAAAAAGGATAAGATCAACCTCTTTTTGTATTAACTCTTCCACCACAACAGGATGCAACACAAGGCTGATTTCTGGTTTGAATTCACTTTTTCTTCTCCTAGATTGGTTGCTTAACCAAGGCTTAAGAATCCAGCTTTCCATCCCAAGCTGAGAGAACAGATGAATTCATACCTTTCTCAATATGAAGTGAAATGCAAACAGCCTCGACCAGGATTTAAACTAGAGTTGTCAATTTCATTTCATACAACAAAACTGTTAGCAAAAAGTGAATGTGTGTGGAATTTTGCACACATCTGAGAAATAATTAAGAATGGACCAAGAAAAATTTATATATACACTATGGAGTTTTTGCTAAACAACATATATCCTATAAGCTGTTGGATAGAATGCTGGAGGTGGGGAAAAAACTATTTCAAAACAGCAGCAGAAACTATTTTCTAAAGGCACACAAACTTTGACAACCAGACGATCAATCAAACAAAACTCTGAATGATGGTAATTTCAATTTTCAGAATTTTACTGCATCTTAGTTATAAATAAATTCCATTTGAGTTAATTACCTGCCTCAGTTTCCAAAGTTTTGCCTTCCTGGCCCTCAGAAGGAAGTGGAGGTGGGGGAGGAGGAACAGTAGTTGGGGGTGGAGGAGGGACAGGTTGCTGTTCCTCTGCATCTTTCTTTTCTGATGATTCTATTTTGTCGTTACCATTACATTTTGTGCTGTCGTTGTTTGGGGAGGTGCCACTTCCATTAGGATCAGTTGCTGGTGGGGCAGGCCCTATTGATGATGGAAGATTGCTATCAACCTCAGAATTGGCTTCAGTACTGGCAGTGGAATCAATTGGAGCTTCTACAGTCGCTCCATTTTCATCCATTGCTTCCTGAGAAGATTCCTGGTTTGGTTTCTCCTGAAAATTTCAAGCATATGATTGTAAAGAAAAGAAATACAAAACTAAAGTTTACCATTCTTCTTCAAGATGTGAGAAAAGCATTAACAGATTATTCCAAAAGAAGAAATTTTAAGATTCAATATTTACGAAAAAACCTAACCCCACCTACTTCAAACATCCATTCCTGTTTATCATATTTCATTTACAGATTTTTGTCTCTGTTGCATCCCTTTTTGGAGGGGCCCAAATGTGAGTAACCATTATAGTAAATCGAAAATAATTTGCTTCCAGTAAAACCTAACTCAAGATTTTTTTCATCTAATTTACAATGTATGATAGGCTTTGTCCTAAAGTTGTGAAGAACAATTACATTATGATATATTGATATACACCTTGTTTTTTCCCCTTTCTTTCTTAAATCATCATAAAATTCTTAAACTTTAGATATTTCCTGCAGAAAACACTGAGGTGACATTCCTTTTTATCTTATAGACTAAATCTAATTTGTGCAACTCCAAATCTCAAATAAAATAAAATTGCAACATTGATGAATGATGCTGATTCTTATCAGGCTACAGTAAGTGCATGACATCCAAGTATTGTTGATACACACTCCTTATTTTGGAACCTATGCATCTATTGATCTATCAATGTGACCATTTACAGAATACTAGAAGTCTGTTTGATATAAACTAAATTGAAACAATATATATTTTTTCAACAGGCTGCAATTTTATTTTCTGACGATGTATATACTATAATAATAATAATAAAGCATTGTGAAAATCTTTGAGTGCTACAAGGAATTCCCATGATATTTTTTGTTTTGCACATTAAAATACAGTTAAAAGGATAAAAAAATTTTATGAAACAATCTACAGTGTTGTTTAACTATCAATTTTCAAACTCTTCACAAAATGCTTTCCTTTTCACATGGTAAATTTCAAGACAACATTATAGATGAATATTTGCAGAAAGGAACAGCAAAGAAACATGTATCAAAAATCTAAAATTCAGTTGGAATTAGTCTTGGCTTTTAAGGGCTGTATATGTGGATAAATATTGAAAATGAAAGTGAAACTGATGCAATCTTATTATTTCCCATTAGAATATAACTACCACCTCCATCACTACAGGTTAATGCTACCACTGCCACCACCAAATGTTATTGTGAAGGCATTTTCTAAAAAGTTTAATACACTTCACTACTTTTATAAAGAATTAATAAAAGCAATCAAGAATAGCAACAAGGTCAGCAAAGACAAAAATGATTTAGTTATAGAAAAACAAAACTTCCCAGAAAAAATAAAGAGAATTTCAAAGAGTCAAATTCTTTAGAGAGTCCTAAAGGGAATCTTTAATCCAATTGTAAATCACTGACAATAGGACTAAAAAACATTTTGGACAAACTTACCTTCTCTTATGTATTTATTGCAAACACAACATTTATAAAGATTTTGTTTTTAATTTTCTTTGAAGACAAAAGCAAATGACAAACAACAACAACAAATATTTCACAGATGATCTAAATATCAGATTTAAGTTTGTAAAAGTCATTAAAAAATGTTCCAAGAAATGAAAAATACTGGAATTGAATGAAATTTGAAAAATTATTTTTTTCCTTCCTTTCTTTAGTTATCAAAATGGGCAGATTTTTTTTTTTTTAAATAATTTAGCAGAGGCAAAATGCAAAGACACAAGTGAAAAGCAGTTTTATTTTTAAGCCTTCTTTAAATGATGCATAAGAGAGGATATTTTTCTTCAATTTTTGAAGAGGGATAAAAAAAAAAAAAAAAAGCTTGAAGAAAGGGAATAAATTAACATCCTGTGACAAAAGGAACATTAAAAATACATGATATAAACTGCTTAAATATGAAAAATCTGTTTTTACAAATTAAAAACATCAAAGTCTGCTAAAAAGGAAGTTGAATTTGAAACATTTGAAAATAAAAAGTAAACATAAATGAAAGAGGAGTTGAAGACAATCAATAATGTTTGGACTATTCAGAATAATTACATCTGTTATCACGAGAGAGAAAGAAAAATCACATGCAAACTATATCAGACATGTTTTTACCTATCTATAGTTTTGAGAAGGGTCATTAACATTTAAAGAATTCTCGGTTCATTTTTTTTTTTGTATAATGTTTCAACAGATACATTCTCTCCCCTTCTTCAGGTGTAATATACAGGGCTTCTGTAAAGAAAGAGACTTTTGTTGTTCTGGTCTCTTTGAAGCAAAAATTGGCTTCCACTATTCTAATGGAGAGTTCTGTGAAAAGATCCAAGAACATGTTATAAAAAAACAAAGGGAAGGGGTTGATACAGATATTAGCTTTATGCTCTGGAGAAGGAGGAGGAAACAAAAATAGGAGTCTCTTTCCTTATATTACAGGAATGAAGAACAAATTTATTGGTCAAAACACCATGTGAACAATTAATTAGGTGTCTGCACAATTTGTGTGTGTGTGTGTTAAACATGTCTGAATTATTCTGAATAATAATAATAGGTATAGCAGAATACTGGTAGAACAAAATTTTAAATGATAAATGTTGTAAAAATGTTACCAGTTTTCAAAATCCAATCTTCCTAACACAAATCAACCAAACAGTAAACTTATTAAACACAATTTGTTCTTTTTTTAATTTTATCAACTGATAAAATTTTTATGGTATTTTTTATCTGAGCCTAAATATCTCTCACCAGGTCCCAAGGTTGGCAAATATCAATGCCCATTACATAAAATATCATTCAGTTTCCATATTGATCAATTAAAACTGATTTTTTCAACATGATGACTCTTAGTTAGAGGTGCAACTATTGATAACATTAAAGATTTCTGCTCTAAGATTCAATGTGTCTATGGGCTAAAAGTGACACCTCAACAGATTGTTAATTAAAAGAAAAGAAGAGAGAGAAATTTGCATCCATTTTAATAGATGCACGCGCACACACAAACACACACACACACAGTGATGATAAGCAGAAAAAAGTGTTAGAGATGCTGCATGCCTTGCCAATTTTACGTCAACTAGTACAGTTCAAACATTTCATCAAAATGATTCCAGATAAGCAATCCAGGAAGTTTCTCACCATCCCCTCTACTTTGAGACATGACAGACAGAGAAGATTCCTTTAACCGACAAGAGAAACCCATGCAGAAACTTGGACACATTGAAAATAACATTGATGGTTAATCAAATAAATTGAAGACAGTCTTGCTATGACGAGAAATGAATATTTATAGCAAAAACAACAAATGGTCAAATAGAGAAAAATTTGTTTAAATCTTTTTTCAGCAACAGTTATCATCACTAATGCATGCTGAATATAACAACTGTTGTTAATGGCTTCATCTAATAAAAATAAATAAATAAAAAAAATTGATTATCTGAACCATGCAATCAGCAGAATCTAGAGAAGCACGCAGAGTAAAACATGCAATTGGATGTGGATTATTATCATCATTAATAAGGTCAACCACTTTAAAAAGTGTCCCTTTTCAAAGTCTGTATATCATTCTAAAATACAAACATACTGAGAAAATGGACCAACTGATAATAAAAATTAGTTCTAAAAAATACTCAAGCCCAATTAAAAAAAGTTTTAAATAGCAAATAATTCTGAAAATAGAAAACCAAAAGCTTTTAAATAATAAACCACAATTTTATGAAATCTGAATATAAGTACCTTAAAAAAGATTTCTAAGAAAATTGGTTTAATACTGTTATTTTTTTCATTGTCAAACATGCCAATTTAGAAATGAAAAAGAGAGAGAATATTTAATCTAGAGAGAGAGAGAGGACTCTAATTATTAACTTCTTGCTTTAATGGCATTTCGATCACTGGTACAAGTTTAATGAGAAAGCAATATCCTCAAGACTGAAATCTTTGTTCATGGAGGATTCAGGAGGAGTTGTCATAAAAAAGGAGAGAGAGAGAGAGAAAAAAAAAGAGACAAATATCTTTAATTTCTAACCATTTTTACAGTCAAGAACGTTAAGTCATTTTAACTGGACATGTTATATACATGCCAAAAGAGTGAGAAAAATCAGTTAGCTTAGTTCCATAAAGAGGGTAAGGGCTGGGTTTATTATCTGGTGCTTGAGGCACTCCTGAAGATGCCAATGGAACTAAGTAATTTTTGCAGGAGGTTTGCTTCCAGCCAGGCACTACCTCCCATATTAAATAAGAGCTGAATAAATATCTTTTTGGGCCCAGGCTTGGGATATTAAGTTGGCTTTTCCATTTGTATTAAGCAAAATCTGTAATACTTATAAGAAATATAAAGTTCATTTACTCCAACACTGAAATCTTTCATTATTTTACATCTCATCATCAAATTTTACATTCAACTCAAATAAAAAGAAATAAATCCTGATAAAACCAAATATTTTCACCTTAAATCATTAGTGAATTTTATTAGCTAAATCATAAAACTGGTTTGTAATGCTTAAGATAGCAAGAGAAAAAAAAATATCAGCCTTGCCTGAGTTTTGTGTGTATGTGTGGAAGAGGGAAAATATTTCTTTCATCTTCTCAGTTGAATTTAATAAAAACAAATATTTTAACCATGGAAATAAATGACAAGAAAGAGGGAGGTAATTAAGAGTCAAGAAAAGAAAAGAGTTAGAAAAGTACATGCCTATAATAATCCTAGAGTTGTTGTAAGAAAGACAACTGTCTACCCCAAAACTGATACTAAGCAAGCCAAACCAATCCAAAACTTGGTTATTAATCTATTACCTCATTAACCTCTGCCACTTCTGAAGTATTTTCAGACTTATCAGGTTCAGGGAGAGAACAAGAAGAATCTGCAGCAGTGGAGGAGGAGGAAGAAGAAGAGGAAGAGGAGGAATCCTCAACATTTGCAGGCTGTCCAACAGAAGAAAAAAAAGGGAACACTGCCATAAGATTATGTGTGTGTGTGTGTGTGTGTGTGCATGTATATAATTATTTCAAGTGTAATGAAATACATGCTGGAAATTACACATCACAATTAGATGACAATGAAATCATAAGAAAATGGGAAAAAAAGGAGAAAATATGAAAAACGGCTTCTAATGTTTCCAGATGCAAAAAGGTATGACAAAAAATTGCGAGAAAAAAAATCATCCCTTTAAAGTTTTCACAATTTCTTTAACATTTCAATTAAGTTTTCAATTAAGAAGAAAAATGAACATTTACATGTGCAGCTACCCAGTGCAAAAACCTGGGAAAGGTGGACGAAGATTTCAATATAACCTTAAGTAGCTTACAGATTTATAATCACAATCAAAGAAATTAAATTTTCATTTTTGCTAAAAGCTCAAGGGAAACATAAGAAATACATTTTGTTTAATTCAAGGCATTTAAGGTTTTTTTCAAATCCAAAAATATCTTTTTAAAGAATACGATATCAGGAAAATCTAATCGAATGTAAAATTACTTACTAAAAGGCGGTAAAGATGACGCATTAAGTAAATTTAGTAATTCATTTAGTAGTGAATAATCTCCCATTTATAGATTGAATAATTTATTAGCATGGATATAAAATATAAAGAGCGGAAATCACAAATAAAAATCCCAGTTGTGTAAAATCAAATTTCAATTTTGAATTAGATCATAATATACGTAATCACATATTTAATATTAATAATATCTCAAAGTCTCAAATAAGAACTATTTCATGTACCTACTGAAAAAAAAAAAAAAAAAAAAAAAAAGTGTTGAAATATCAAAAGCTGAAAGACAACTTTATCAGTTAAAGCAGCATCATGCTAGAGGATCATTCAGAAAAAAAAAAAAAAAAAAAAAAAAAAAAAAAAAAAAAAAAAATTTTATCTGACTTTACAAGCAAGTAGTTAATTTCTCCCCACATTCTACCAGCTCTAATTTATCCAATTCAAACTGGTTTTATACCCTGGTTTGTGTGCTGTCTTGATTCGGAGCAGGAGTTTTAGCCTCTGGAGTCGGTTCGTTGCCACCATCTTTTGAAGCTGGTGGTGGGGCCTCCAATTCTGTCTCCATTTCTTTGTTCTCCAAAGTGTCGCCTTTGCCAGTGGAGGTGGAATCCTTTACAAAGGAAATGGGTGACAGGACAAAATGAAAAGTGATTACAAACATCATAATCATCATCATCATCATCATCATGCCAGTAGAATATGAGAGAGTGGGGGGAGCAACAGAAGTCAGCAGAGGTCCAGTAGGTGACACAGAATAAAAAATGATAATAAAGGAATCAAAACACAACAACAACTGCAGGTAAGAGGTACAAACTGATTTTCAAGCTTGTGTCTAAATTGTGCATGTATTTGTATATATGGGCAGGGGGAAAAAAAAAGGAATTGGAGTCTGCTCATTTGCCACTGGCTTTTCCCCCAATAGTTTTTACAATCGCTTTAAACAAGAGGAAAATTCCCTACACAGGTTATCTTAATGCACACAGTTGATTTTCTGATATATATATATATATATATATATATATATATATATATATATATATATATATAAATATAGCTTTTAGATAATGAAGGCATCTTTATTATAATGTTTTATTTTCTTTGCAATCTTGCTTAAATCTTTCACATGATGAGAGGGCAAAAATTGCAGCTGTATATATGAATAGTGATATTGTCAGCGTGCAAGTGTGCCTGTGACCTGCACACTGGCAAATCACTTTTGAGCGTGTGGGTTACTGTCAAATAAGAAACACTCACAAAACCCTGGACAATTGTTGACTGAGGAATGGCTTATAAACTGTGTGCATAAATAAAAAAAAATAAATAAATAAATAAAATAAAAAAAACATAACAAGCATAAATTTCATTAACAAATTGTAGTGTGAAATGTTTGTTTTTTTTAAAAAAGTTTTTTCATCAATTTTTGTCTTGCTTGTTTGTGTACATTTTAAATTTGTGGTTAATGATGAGAAAAAGAAATATTTTAAATTATGATTTGAATATTTTGAATAAAATATAGCTGGAGAGATGTCAATAATATTACATAATAGAGAAGATCTTTAGAATTAGGTGTGACTACTACTCTATTACTTCTGCTTCATCTTGTATATTTAGAATATTGTGTAATAAAAAATCCATCTAATTTGGATAAAGTGACAATGTTTAAACATTTGAAGAGTAGGAAAAAATTAAAAAGTGAAAAATCACTATAAATAAAATTCTATAGCTTTTTGCCAAAATGTTTTATTTCTTATTTTTACTCATTAACAAATTTTTTTAAAATTTCATATTCTATAACCAAGGCCAACACATTTAAAAGATTTGACTGTTGAAATCGATTATGAATTCATTTGATCATTTAGCAGAATGGAGGGTCAAAATTTTTGCTGTTGCAACATATTTTTTTCAAGCAATGAAAGAAATAAGGATTTTATTTGTTGCAGATAAAACTACTATTGGCAGAGATATGAAAAGTAAACATATGTTTTATCTTTATTTGAAGGAGTCATTAAAAATACACTTTTAAGTAAATCCTCCTTTAGTGAAGGGAAAATATATATATAATAGGAATGTGATTATATATATATATATATATATATATATATATATATATATAGAGAGAGAGAGAGAGAGAGAGAGAGAGAAAGGGAGAGAGAGAAATGGAATATTTCAAAGAGATTCCAGAGGGAAAACCGCTTTGAATTGTCAAGAACCAATTTTTCAAAGCAATTAACTTAGAGTAATTGAAAAGAAAAATCTTAATACATCACAGGCAAAATTTTTTTGTGTGTATATAACATCAGTGGGGATTCAAAGAAAGAGTAAAATCTCCAAAAAGTGAAATATAAAGCAATCAACAATATTTACCATGTTGCTGTTTTGGTCATCAACATCCATTTTTTCAGCATTATCATTCTTCTCATCATCTTTAGATTTGTTGGAAGATTCACTTTCCTGCATATCAGAGTCAGGTGGCCCTGGGGTAGGAGTAGATGAACTGGCTGGCGTGGCTGGTGACATGCTTGAACCGACAGGTGGTGTAGGTGTAGGTGTAGGTTGCTGGGGCGAGGCTGACTGTTGCTGCAGAGCTGCTGCTGCTGCTGCAGCTGCCTTTGCCTGTTGCTGTATTTGCTGCTGTTGCTGTTGCTGCTGCAAGAACTGGGTGTGGCGTTGTCGTAGTTCCTCTTTGACTTTGGTCAACATATTAGCAAACACCTCATCAGTTATCTGCGGTTTGCTCTCACACAGCTGTAATTGAAACAAATGTTATCAGTTTTGGTAGATTTCAATGACATAAATAATCTTAAATTTTATTTTCATATATTTCTTCTCTAAGATGCAAATAAAATACTTTAGATATCATCAAATGATCTTATTCTGGTAATTATTTTAGAATCAATCAATTTTCACTTTGCTCAGTTGGTGAAGCTGAGAATATGCTGACTGCAGGGTGTGGTGAGTATGCCACTAAACTGCACCTGGTGAGGTTCCAGCTCTGGAGAATGTGGAGTAACCCTTTTGCCATTACTTTCAATTCCATTTTGACCCAGAATGGTAGTACCTACCAAGGTCTCGTCAATGGCTCAAGAGTTTTTTTTAATGGCATATCAACCTTTATGGGTTATTTAATCCCAAAGCTATTCCTGTAGAAAAACAGTAGCTGGTGATGGGGGGGGGGTAGAGGAGATGAAGGTTATTAGTCTAAAAGTGAACACAATAGTGTGACTAGCAGTCTAGCCCATTAGACACACTATGCCATGAGGACTCCCTCTCTATAGATCAAATACATGTTTGAAAATTATTAATATTAGATAGAAATACTTGAAACCATATAATTGTGGGCAAAAAAATTATTACTATTATCAGATGGGAATAGTTGTTTGAAGTTTACAAATTATAATCATAATTATTTAGTTGAAAGCATACGATTACTTGCAAAAAAGACTAAATTCAGCATTAAACAACCCAACAAGGGTTGACATGCTGTAAGACCAACCAACAAGCAATTTTCATCATAACAACATTAAGATTTATTAGTACAAAAGTGTGACATTTTAAAATTAACTGGATAAAATGATATCAGGCAACTTCATATCAGCTGAACCAAAATTTAGAGCCATTTCTTTATAATTATCATTATCCCAAAAGTCTGGAAAACAACTACAAATCAACAAAAATCATTTTATGCAAGATTGTTTTCTAATAGATTTTTGTTTTTGATGCTGTAAATCAAAATGTATCAGGGAAAAATTTGGGTTGATAAGATTGAAAGTGAAGTTTCAAATTTGAAGCAATGAAAGCTAACTTGCTTGCCAAATTACTCCATCTGCCCAAGTTTCGATGAGTTGTCTGAAGGAGAGAACTTTTTCAATGATAGTGCCGAGGCAATGCAATATATATATATATATATATATATACATACAACTACTGACTCAGAAATATTCATTTTACAAGACAAAAAAATTGATGTTATTATACCTTCTTTAATTCTTCATGAAAATTTTCACTTGTCTCTACAAATTTCCGTTTTTTGGCTTCGTGTCGGTCTTCAATCAATTTTAACTCAGACTCTAATTTTTTCTGAAATAAAAAGAAAGCAATGATGAAAAAAGAAATTTTCCTTTTTATTTGTCAACACTATTTGAAAGAAGGTATAACAAGTTTGTATTAAAAAGTGAAACAAAAAATAATAAAACTTAATTTTTCTTTCTTTTATACAAATTAAAACAACTATTGTGTTTTGTAGAGACATTTTGGCTCTCACCTGATGCATGGTCAGTGAATGCACCTGCCTGCGAAGGACACTCATTCGACTTGACATAATGACTGTACGGACATCAGGTACCATGGTTTCACTGAATATCTCATTAATCAAACGATGATTCCGAAAGTAGCGGGAATGGGCAATATGCTTCACAGAAAGACCGTCATCATAATCTATAAAAAATAAATAAGCAAGGAATTTATCGTTAGTTATTCACAGCAATGTACAGCTTAATGATAGTGTAAAGCAAGGAAGTCAAAATCTGCACAAGAGTTAATCACTATTAAAATGCAAATATTATCATTTGCACAAGAAATATACAATGTATAAAGAAATAATTTGCAATTAACTTTATTACAAAGAAGCCTATTTTTTCAGAACATACCAATGTAGTTATTGTCATTGTCTTGAGAATTAAGGAGATCAATATATTTGGTCAGTATCAGAAAGAATATGCATACAATAGATAAATAACTTGAATTTTGAATTCATGTTATCTTTTCAAATGAGAAATTTGAAAATCTACTTTTCAATGTATAATATATGTGTTTACTATAAATCAAAATATGTTGTCATCTTTGTAAAGGTTCTAATTCAGGCAAAATTTATTTGTCAAATAGTGAATAATCTACATTTTGTATCATGTACAATGTTAAAATGTGGAAAAGCAGTTTGTAAGATGTTTCCATTTATTAGTATACTAGTTGAAGTAGCCAATTTATTTTGATTAAAAGGTCAGGACAACATAAATCACAAATGAAACTAACAAGCAAATGTAAAAATTCCTTCTTGTATTTCATTTTCCTAAACAATGTCCATTTTACAATTGTTGTTGGAAATTTAAAAAATTGACATTCACATAACAGAAAAGAGATTAACTAATTCTATTTTTATAACATCTTAAATCAATATATTCTTTTGAATATTTTAAAGTTTTATAAAGAAATATATTTTTAAATATTTTGAGTGAGATTTATCAATTTTAAACGTATTTGTTTCTGGTTGACGTTCAGTCCTGCTCATGATCAAGTTATACTGATAGCATGAAATTCCCATGTCTTGTTCATCTTATTTGAATGGTTTGTAAGATGGGAGTTAAATAGCTGTACAAGTGCTATTTTGTGTAGTTCTTATTTAGCTTTTTCTCCATGCATTTTGTTAGAATTCGAGTGATGCATTCAAACAGTATACTGACACAGCCACATCTAGGAAGAAATCCAGTTTTATTTTATCAGAAAGATCAGATTTCCATATGATCAATAACCAGTCAATAGCAGTCTATACCTTTGCTAGGCGTATGCTGACATCACTTTCAGTAGATGAGATATTGCTGCTGAGATATGTTAACTGGTCTATTAATTTCAGAGGCTCGCAACTTAGAATGGAAATAACTTCTTCTTGTTTAAAACATATGAACTGTTTTACTTACATTCATGTAGAGGCCAATGTCTCCTGCTGCTTGCTCCAGGCTATGCAACAGAAGCACTAGATTATCCGCATAGCCTGTGTCTGTTATTGTTTGATCAGGATATTGTCTGCTTTTTGTCTTTTTTAATGGGAAACCACTTCCTTTCATTAGATCTATTGGCATTTGCAATGCATTATCTAGCCAGATTAATTCATCTCCTTGCAAGACTCCAGCGACAATGTTTAAGAAGTTGGTGTCACTATTGGCTGAGTTTCTTTGGGGAAACCGTACACAAGTGCCTTGATTTGACAGCCAGAATCTGTGATATGGAATGATTTTTCTGAAAGCTGTTCTGTCTTCTAAAAATTTTCTTGAGGTTGGATACAATTGAGAAGCAGGGCATTAGAAACCTTAGCAGCAATAGCAGTAAGAGTTATGCTTCTGTAATTCTTAGTGATTCTGAGGTCAATTTTCTTGGGGAAGTGGAGGATGCATTTTTCTCGTGTTTTGTTTATAGATAGTGTTGCATAATCAAAGAAGCATGTCATCAAATTTCCTTGACTTCCATACTTTTGCTTTGAAATTTTTTTCAGAACTGTATCAAGTTCTTCCACCATAAACTGTCCTAATTTGATGTCTAGTTGGTTATTAATAAATTTTTTTGTAGGGTTATCAATGATTTCAGAAGTATTTTCAAGCATATTCTTGAAATGTTTTTACCACTTTAGAAGTCTTTCTTCTTGGTTGGCAGCTTTCAGTACGGCTCTTGAGGTACTCTTTCTTCTGCTCACTTCATTTACTATCAGCCATACTAACTGTGATTGTCTATCTTTCATAGAATTTCATATTATATTGATTTGGCCTTGAATGTATTTTAGTTGTTCTTTTTGGTATGTTTTAGTTAGTTCTCTCTGGGCTTTAGGTTTCTGCACATTGACATTTGTTGGGTTCCTTTTATAAAGTAAGGATGCTTTTTTGAAGTTATCTTGTTTTTTCCTAACTGCTACTAACTCCTACGGAACTTTATATTTGGCTATTGTTTTGGTTGCTATGCACTCAGCTGCTGCTTCTATATGCGTAGTAACAAAGTTTTCATGTTCATCAGTTGGAGTATGTCTTTCAGATACCCCCTGAAGAGTATCAAACATGTTTCTTACAGTTACTGTATACTGATTGCGTATATCACTATTGTCAAGTCATAATGTGAGGCTTTAAGTGTTTGTTTCTTATTTTTGTGTAAACTTAGGTGAATCTTTGCTAAGACCATTCTGTGATTAGAAGATTCACTTTCAAAAGAGGAGTATGCCTCACAGCTCAAAGTGCTATTTATCCAATCCTTGTTTTTGAATATATAATCTATCTGTGCTTTAGAGTTATTTAGCTTTTCTCCCTTTTTTTTTAATATAGTGTTTAGGTATGCAAGCCTGTTCTCAAGTGAAAAATCTGTTAGATATTCATTATTTCTATTGAGTGAGTTGTGTAAGCAGAATTTATTATTTCTGTCTTTGCTTATTTGACCATTCATATCTCCACCGATAATCAGAGTGTTGTGTTTGGGAATTTGTTGGACAAGAGAAGATAGGTCATTATAGAAGGTAGTGATGGCTGTTTCATCACTAGCATTGGTGGGACTGTTGCAAGAGATGATTGTTGTGCAGGGTTATTCTCAGTTGAATTCTCTCTATGCCATTTAGTGATTTTAAGGCACAAGGAAAGAGAAGCATTCCTACACCTCCAATGGTGGCATTGACCCAGTTTTTCCATGTAGATGCCAACTCAAATATCCATCCATTACTGGAATCATGTTATTTTAGTTCTATTTCACTATGGTAATATCTATGTTTCAATATGAATATGGTGTTTATATTCTGTTCAGCTGCAGATACAGGACGCTATGTAAGCTGGTAATGCTAAGTAATCCTTTTACATCACTAGCTTGAAGAACTACCAATAAACCTAATTAGTGAAGTTTAATTAAATGTAAATAATTACTTTAGCAATATAATTCATTACTTTTACTTTTGAAATTTAAGTTCTGTACTGTAGTCCTGTAGCAACATGGTTTTCTGCTAACACTGTTAGAGATCCCCCCCCACCACCATGAACATTTCTTTTACTTTAAAACATTCTCGTGAATCCAATATAGATACAAAATTTCGTAGGTTTACATCAAGCTTGGTGTAGTAGCTTGGTGTAGTAGCTATCGAAAAGGGAGCCTTCGGGTCACCCTCGACTATGGTCGCTAACTTTACTTTACTTACTTACTTTACATCAAGCTATTCAGCCACCTTGAGAAGAGAATTATTAATATAGATATATTTTTTTAATAACTGGTAAAATATACAGGCAAATTATTCCCATTGTGCTTATCTAGAAATACATTTCCTAGAAAATGAGTTACCAAGCTCCAAATTTTATTATAGCATTAATCTTTTTCAATAAAAATAAGTTAAGTTAAACTGAGAGTTTTGATTTTATTTTTTTAACAGATTTCCAACTGTTGACAAGTAATTTATTATTTGCACAATATAGAAATTGATTAAAACTGCAACAACAATAATAATAAAATGTACTATTTGGTGTATCAACAGACATCTGGCACGTTTTAAGAATTAAACAATCTATATATTTACCCAACTTCTCTACTACAAGCAGGATGAGATAGAAGATCAATTTTTAAGTAGAATATAACTGATTTGAATTCAGAATTTTTCTTCTTCTAGACTGGTTTCCTTATCAAGGTTAAAGAGTCAGTCTGCCCTACTATTTACACATAGTTGAAAGGAGTACAGATAGATTCATCCTTTTCCCAAGGGCATTAGTGTGAAATAAAGCAGTTTGAGCAGGATTTGAACATATATTGCTGATTCAATTCCCTATGACAATATTCATTACATTAGGCCTTAGACTTTAATAATCTATGGATATTGAAATCAAACCAAAACTTCACCTGTAGATTATGAAATTATTCATATTATATTCAAGAAAGAGATTCAGCTTATGAAATTACACACACACACACACACAACAATATATATGTGAGAGAGAGAAAGTTTAGGCAGCAATTTTTTTGTAGAGGAATTTTTTTTTAAATAATGAATAAACAATTTATCAATAAGATTTTTTGTTTGTAAATATCTTAATAGAGGATTGTGGCAAGTAAAAACTGTTCAAAGTTCATGGATGTATTAATTTGAGAATGTTGGACAAATATCAGTCATTTTCAACAATAAGTGATATATTAAAGGTTTCAGTTTCTTTGCTTAATAGCATATCAACCTTTGTATATTATGTAATGCCAAAGCCATCCTTCTAGAAGAACAGTAGTAGTACTATCTAACCTATAGCTAGGAGGATAAGGGAATTCATACCTTTCCCAAGGGTATTTGTCCAGAAAGTAAATGTAATAGCGTGACTGGAGTTCAAACTCACTAACTACAATCCTACACTCCAGCGCTTTCACCATCACACTACGAGGACACCCCCTGATGTGGTAAAGTGTATCATTGTAAATTATATTATTCCAAAGAAACTTTTAAATTTTTAACTGTATATCAATTGCTAGCAATGTCATTTTTGAATGTTAAAGGCATTTTAAAGTATCTGCTCTAAATTATAGGCAAAACAACTGTCAATAAACCATTTCATGATTTAAAAAAAAAATTGTTGATTATTTTTAACAGCACACACACACACGACACTAAAAAAATAGGCATTGATTTTTATTACTGGTAACTTGTATCTTCCAATTAATTTGTATTGATAATTCTTGCCACCACTATTCTTTACTTGAATCTATGTGATATACTTTTCAAATTGACTTTCATTTGTAAAATAACCAATGAAATATCTCCATTAAATTTAATTTGCAACACTTATCAACACTTTAATGAGGTTTAAAATATTTAGTTCTAAGATCAATTGTCAAAATAGAAACAATATTTCAAATTCGTGTAACTCCTAATTGAGATTACTTATTTAGTCACATCTCTTTGGCTGGTAGTGGTGTTAAGCAACAGATTAAATGTAATATTTTCTAGGTTGGTATACATATGATGTTTGAATCTCAAAACCTTTTTCAAATCAGTTTTATAAGAAAAAAAAAAAATTAATTTGTTTTTGACAGCAACTTATTTTCTAACAGTAGAAATGTTAAAATAAAGTTAACTCTTCTTACCATCATCATCTTCAGCAGGTTGGATGCTTATCCGAGGTGAATCTGACTTTGATTGCTGTAAAATAACAAAATATTTCGACATTGAATTATTTTTTCTTTAACTGAAATTTTTGCTTTCCTGGATTGAATTTGTATTTCAAAACCACATGAATATAGAAATGTGGATTTGGACACAAAGTTTAGTCAAGTTTCTGAAAACATTTAAAAATCATTTATTTCTTTTAGATTTTTAAAATTCCATTCAGGATAATTTATATTATCACTTCTGTTTGCAAATGCTCCCCACCCCCCAAAAAAACACAACAACATATGAGTGCTGAAAAGTTCTTGGCCAAACAAAGAAAAGAAAGGTTTCACCCACTTTTTGAAATTTCAGTGATTTTTTTTTTGTAAGTGTTAAAGAAATGATATATGAAGAGTGTTGATCTATAGGAAATATTTCAAAATGATTTAGTTCTTGGTAAGGCCAACAACTATTCAACACCTTCTTTGTATAGAGTACAACTGTTTACAACAGATGGAAAAAAAAGATGCAAAAATCAACCATAATTTTGAAGAAATCAGTAAAACAAATACAGAATAAAATTCATTCAAACAAAATGCATTATTTATTGAAGTTAAATGAATAAACATTTTATGAAAATTTTTTTTTATATAAGTTGCAGACATTTCAGAACCTTTCTTAAGTGATGTGTGCTGTTTTGTCCATTAAAATTTATGTAAATAACAAAATTCTTATAATGACCACAGAAAACAAAGTGAAAGTTTTAAAAAGCAGCTTTCATAATTTCTGATCTAATAGTTTGCAAGTATATACTATCAGTGTAAGTATTAATCAATTCATTAGATATGACTAAAGGTCAAGTCATATTAAAAGCACTGCTCCAGCCAGATCACTGAAGAAGAGATGAATGATTCTGCTCTAAGCTTTAATGGATGACCACAACAACAATAGATATTGTCAGCAAGGTAATGCCTATGTGCCAGACCAAGCAAACATTAATAACAGTTTGCTAGATATAATGCTAATAAACCAACATAACCAAAAATCAAATCTTGGATTGTGCAATTATCTGAGAGTAACCTAATTGGATTAAAAAAAAAAAAATTCAAACAACAAATCAATATTAACTAAGTCATACATAATTCTAAATATTTTCCTTTAAAAAAAAAAAAAAAAAACAATTTCTACCATCATTATTATAATTACTATTATTCTAAATAGTCAATAACTGGGTAATAATTTCCCTAGCAAATCCAACAAGCTTCCTGTTTTCTATTCGAGTACTTCAATTGTTACAAGCCATTGGTTTTTAGGGTTTGGAACTGTTTTCAGCAATTATTTAAAACTTTGCAAAGAATTAGAACCAAGTTCCTTAAAAAAAAAAAAAAAAAAAGAAAAATTAAATTAAAAAACACCTAAAGTATATTTATAAACTACCTTTAAGTTTCATTATAAATTTATTGTATGAAGCAACAAGTTTATTTACTGCTTTTTGAAATTGTGACTTGTATAAAACACTTTCTTCAGTCAAAGAGATTCAAGGTTCAGCATATCAAAGAAAGAAAGAAAAAAAAAAGAATGAATGGACATTTCCTTTATTTACCTAACAAATACTTACTCTCACTCTTCGAGGTCCTCTGCCAGGCATTTCTTTCTCCATAATACCATCATAGCCATTTTTACTAGAATTCATGCTGCCCTTGTCTGGCATGGAATTCTAAGAGGAAAACATTGAAGTTTACAAAATATAACAACATGGTTATTACACTGTAGCTTTGGGGAAGAATAAATAAAATACAAAGATAGCAAGAAGAAGAAAAAAAAAAAAAAAAAAAAAAAAAAAAAAATCAATCAAAGATAAACATATACAACTGTAGCAGAAAATTTTTTTTTGAAGAGCTGAATGAAAAATTGGATGTGAAAAAGAAAAATTGTGAAAAAGGTTATAAAAAAAAATAAAAATAAAAAAAAATCTGTGAAAAATATTTTTTATAAAGAGTGAAAAAGAAAAATGTGAGGTAAAAAAAAGTAAAGAAAAAATAGAGTAGGAACAAAGGAAAAAAAAAAGAAAAAGAAAAAGAAAGAAAGAAAAAAAAAAAGACTTAAGATGACTATTTTGCTGGTTTGCATAACTAAGATAAGAAATGGTGATGTTGTTACCCAGCTAGATATAAAAGTGTCCAACTACTTTCATAACAGAGCCTAACAATGACAACTTTTGATAATGAAAGCTCAACTTGAATGGAAGATCTGCCTTGGAATTTTTGGTCATTCAATGTTAGTAAAGCAGTAAGTTGAGAGGTTATTTACCTGCTGCCGGCTTTTTTCTCTATCTTCATCTTCTGCCTCTGCTATTGGGAAAAATTAAATTCACTGAAAGTTACCAGGGTCAAGACAAAAACAAAACAGAGAGAGAGAGAGAGAGAGAAAGAGAGTGCTAAAAATCATGTTTGTTTGTTACATCATCAGTGATTAAAATCCCAAGTTAGTAGGTTTGAAAGATTCTGTTGAATTAGAAAAAAAGTACTGAGTTGAAAAATCAAGTGGGGATGGACAAAAATTAAAAACTGATTTCAATAAAGTAAATCTGATTATTCTTTTATTTTAACTGAAAAAAAAAAAAAAAAAAAAAAAAAAAAAACTTCATTCAGTCCATAGTAAATTATTCTCAAATAAAATCATTTGTTTGCATTTTGGTATGAAAACTGTCTTTCTGTAAAACGAACAAAAAAATTGAATTGCGGAGGGATTGGGTGTTGGTGATAAATTTTGAGGAAATATGTTAAGACAGGAAAGAGAATTAGAACTTAAGATTCAAATTTTGAAATTTTTATCAGATGAGAAATAAGTCAATAGAACAAAAATCAATCAATAATTTATGGTTTAAAAAAGTTTTCCCTCTTCTTTTTAAGATATATCATTGATATCTATTGGCAATATGCCAATTCCAGCAGCAAGATTCAAGCAGTTTTGGATTTCTTTTCAAATTCTGTTTTAGTTTTTGCTTGTAAGGTAAACTGACTATTTCAAATTTCAGATCTGCACATTGAAAGTTGGGAAAAGTGCCCTGATATCATCCATATAGACTCCTCCCCACCAATTGAATCTAAATACATTGTTTTACATACATACAATAAATAAATAAATAATAAAAAAAAAAAAGCTAAGAGTTGGAAGCATAGATTGACAAACAACACAAGACTGACAAAACAGTTTTCACACCAAATTGACATACATTGACAAATGGATGCAATCACTATCACCAAATTCTTAAAATATTTTGCACCTTGGAAGAAATATTCTTCTATTGTTTCTAATTATCAGAGTAAAAAAAAATCTAAAAAAAATAAAAAAATAAAAAAATTGAAAAGTGCTTGCCCTATTAGGAAACAAGTGTGTATATATATATATACATATATATATTTTTTTTAAAATTGTGACTGTCTTAACTGAAGAATATAGATGTGCATGGCAATACATACCAATATTCTTGAGTCTTCCCTTAGCAGCAATCCAGGCTTGATAACCAGGAGAATTGTGATAGGCTTTCATAGCTTCATTATACTGGATCTGCAATGGTGGGGAGTTATCGTAACAGCCATACATAAGAGACTGATTGATGTTAGTGATAATGTCAATGTATGAGGTCACACAACTTGGGAGTATCCTGATATAAACTTACCAATATTCAGGAATTAGATCAATGAATGAAATTTTAGCTAAGCAGTTCAAGAGAAGTGTATATATATATATATATATCCTAAGAATTAGGTGCAATTTTTTTTCTCTCCAAAAATGAGATTATTGCAGATTATTTTTTTGCAGATTTTAAGAATTTATCAATATCAAGAATAAAATGATCTAAAAGGTATTTTTAAGAGGAGAAATAATTTTGAGAAAGTAGATGAATAAGACTCCATCAAGACACTTGGAACATTGAATATTTCCGTAATGAAAACACATTGGCAGGAATTGTCCATTGTTATAAATGAATGGCATTACAAATGTGAAAGCTTTTCATTCAAGTTACTGAGTGTAAGTAGACAACAAGCATTCTAAGGGAGGACTGATATTGTGATAGGAAATATAAATCAATCAAGAAATACATTGTTTAAATCTAGAAAACTGATTAAAAAGCTGCAAATGCAACTTTTTATTATTGTTGTGTATTGTAAAAAGCTAGATTATTTGTGGCTATTATCAAACAAGTAATCAATATAAGCTTTAGTTTTTAATAATGTTTAGATGACAAATTCCTTGCCAAAGCAAAAATATAAGCTTAATATCACTGAACCGTATCAATTTGAAGAAGAGTGAATTGTTAAGTAATGCTACTTGCCACATAATATGATACAGTGCTGATATTTCTTTTGAAATGTCTATCATTTCAAAAGTTGCTTTTGAAGAGAAGTTAATTATTGAGAAAATATTGGGATATCAAGCTAAAATTTTGCTTTATTGTATTCCATACTTATAGAGTCAATATATTTTGAAGGAATAATCATGTTACTTCTAGAATCAAGGAGACTATCTAGGTGCCATATATAATCTTTCATAAAATAAGCAACAGTGCACATCTTCTTTCTAATTAACATGATACAAGTAGTACCAAACTACATCGTACCAGTAGCAAGGAAGAAACCATGACCAATCATGAGACCTTTGTGAAGACCTCTGATAATAGGAAAGAGCATAGGGAGTGGTGAATTAAAACTTTTCCCAAGAATATTAAATTTTCTTTTTTCTCATGATAAAGTTCACTTTGCACCTGAAATCTTCGAATGTTGGAGACCAACAAATTCTTAAATAATAAGAAAAAAGCGACATCCTGAATAATATTTTGTCTTTCATAAATAAATGTTGCCCAGACCATTTAAATATCTAGTCTTAATTCATACAATATTAGTCATTATATGCAGAATTATCATTTTAGTATAAAATTAATTATGGTAAAAAAAATAGAGCCCTATCAAATAACAGAGAAGAGTATTTAAACTTTTTAATTTTCAGAGATATTGAACAGCTATTAATTTTTAAATGTAACCCTTCAACATTTGTCTAATTTGCTTGGAGCACTCTACTTTTCTTTTTTTTTTTAAGAAAGAGTTTTGGAAAGAATTTCAGTGATCAGTAGAAGAGATTTATTAAAACATTAATAAATGAGCATCTGGTTTCCATGAAGGGACTGGCATTGTTAAGTTAAGAAAATGCAAATGAAGATATTATTAATGAAATTTTAGATCAAATCTTTTTTATTTTTGTCTTTAGTCATGATAATGTGCATTAATGCATTGCATACAGATATTAGTTTTCTGCTTTAGGGGAAAAGAAAAAAAAAAGTGATCATTGGGATTGTGTTTTTAAGAGTTATTTTCTTGGGACATTAATAAATGCAGAACATTTTTGCCATGCTAAGCATAAATTGAACAAATAAATTCTCAGAATGATATACTATACTGATATATAATTTAGAAAAAGTAAGGAATTATGTAAAGGATATCTCAAGTAGTCATCATATCAATTTGATTCGGGTAGACAAGTCATGTCTTTCAGATTTTTTAATTCAGTTTTGAGATGTAGGATTTAAGAGCTGTTGAAAATAGCTACTATTGAAACTAGACCTAATAGTAAACACTATAGATTATAGCAAGTATTGCCTTCTCAAGTAAAATTAAATCTTAAATACACTGACTTCTGATATATTCACCTGATCAACAGGTAGAGTAAGCGCCATTTTTTATTTCAACTTCAGTAAATATGAATATCAAGTTGATCCAAATATGTAATACCAAAAATAGATAACTGGACGAAAATTTTTACTTACTATTCAGATTAGTTTTAAGGTGATATGCCACAGAGAGAGAGAGAGAAAGAGAAAGAGAGAGTGTTGCAAGTTGCTAGAGTTTTCGCCATTTTAAAAATACAATATTTATCAAAATGAATGGCAAAGCATCTACTTATTTTTTTGTTGGCTAACTAGTATAATTTTAGTTAATATTAAGAAAGGTTTTTATAAGTTCTACTAAGATAAACTATCAGAAGACTTTTTATATGGCAGTTACAAATAAAAACTGATAATGATTTATGAACTGATAATTCAGGTTTCTATTTCAATTATAATCAGTTTGAGGCAAATTTATTTTTGAGCTTATAGATAAATAAAAGAAAACTGGAGTTCAAACAGTAAAGCTAGAGAATTCTAATCTAAATGTCATTATAGCTCTGCTTTGGTGCTTGGAGAGAAAGTTTTTTTTTTATTTCTTTTATAATAATAGCCATAACATTCAGATTTTTCAAAACAAGACAGCAAGAAAAATGTACAAAAATGGATTACTGACTTTTAAGCCAAGCAAAGCAAAGCTAAAATAAAAAAGAAAAAGAAAGAAAAGACTGTAGCATACCACCTTAAGAGCAAGATTGATTATGCCAATGATCATTTTGCATGCAAATATTGAAACATCCACCATAAAATATAGATCCAATGTTCAACATTTCATATTAACTATTATTTCCTTTAAACATAAAAAATGTAACAATAATAAGAAACAATGTGATTGTTTATTTGTGAGAAAGCCAAGAGAAAGTTTGTTATAAAAATAGGTGGTTGGTGACATTATTTATGGAAGCAATGACCAACAACAACAACAACGATGATGATGATGATGATGATACATGCCCAGTGGTGCCAGTCATGTTACACAACATGCAAAAAAAAAAAAAAAAAAAAAAAAAACATCAACAAAATAATGGACCAAAAAAAAAATAAATAGATAAAAAAAAAAAAATTAAAAAATATCTAACAACATCTATAGAATAGCATTCTTGACAAAAAAAAAGAAGACATATATCTAGTGAGTTGTGTCAGAGGAACCAAGATTATTAAGGAGATGAATAAGCTAAGCATTGGATTTCAAGAAGCAGGTAAGAGATTTGGTTTTATTCAAGTTTACAACATTTAATCAAACATTGTTTTGCGAGTCAATGGGGTCTGTTTAATAATAATAATAATACATGTAAATTTGAAGAGACAGTGTTTTATAATTAACAATAATAATTTTTTGATAGAACATATTCTTTACATAATGCATATTTAGTCAGAAGAGAAGTGCCACACTGAGCCACAACCAAAAAAGAAAATTCATGCTCTTGATGTTATAATACACCCAAGTCTTTTCTTATTTTCTAGTAGTTAACTCCAAGAGTTTAAAATTTATGTTTCCAAAATTTTAATCAATGAATAACTTGTTATAAATCTATATGAGAAAGATGATGTTTTTTTTATAGATTTTTTATTATTACACATAACATATATGAACTAAGAAGAGCTTAATAATAAAGTTTATTTGACTGTCACAATTCCATTGAGTTATGTACATGATACATGATTAAGAGATACTGAAAAAGGAATAGCGAATGTCTGAGGAGTAGTGCAATTAGAAAGCATCCCAACACAACTGATGCAAAGAGGGTAGAAGACAAACCATTTCAAATTTTAATGGTACAAGATAATCAATGTTATGTAATAGGCTAGACCAATTGGTGTAGAAGTTGATAATGGATGTATGACCTTGGAGTCAAAGACATGTAGCCATACCTAGGATGAGTAGGATGAGAAGAGATTGTTTTATAGGTGCATCTATTCATGGTATAAGAAAAAATACATTAATTATGAATAAATTTGACAAGAGATTTTCCCCTTAAAAATCAAAGAGAATTTATATTTTTCTTACTCTGCAGTTCTTCAGCAGAAAAATATCATTTCAGTATTTGTTTTTAATCATATAAAGATAAACTTTCTAATTCCTTGTGAAACATTGTGAAATGTATATAATAGATTCATATTTTGCAAATCATATATCTATACATAGTAGATATATACTGAGTAAGTCCTGAAACTTGCAGATATCTTTCCAAAAACTCATGTTTTTATTTTTAGTAAGACTTATTCAATGATTGTTTTAAAAAAAAAACAACAAAAAAATGATATCCATTCTTATTTCAACTATCTCTAAATGAAAAGAATCCAAATTCTGTGCATTTTCATTCAATATATTCAAATAAAAAATGATTTTAAGAGTTATTATAACATCTAGATAATATAAGTGATGATTAAATGGTAGAGGAAGAGAAAACCATTTATTTCTTTAATGAGCAGAGTATTTTTCATCTTTTATTACTAAATGCTACATAAAGACTTGTAGACAATGCAATCATAAATTAAGATTTTTGGCTTGTAATATCATGGTATATATAAGCCAAAGAAAACTGATCAATTCTTCACATCCTTTTTACACCCATTCATTTTCATCTTCTATGCATTGTTACTTTAGAATCATTTGGCTCAAAGCAGAAAAAATTGATGAACAAACCAAGGTAGAAATAAAACCAGGTTGGCAAAATGTCTCAGCATAAAAACAATTCTTTTTAAAAGTAAAAGCTAAAGCAAAGACAATTATGTCATTGGTGGCAGCTAGTGACAGGGTGATACACTTTAAATGTTAGCGTTTTTTTCTTTTTTGTGCTGAAGTCAGATTGTCAAAAATTATTTGTTGCTTTTCTCCTTTATAGAAGAGAATCCTGAGTAAAGTTCTTGCCTCTCTTTCTATAGACAGTAATTTAAAGTTTGTCTTTTAAGGCAATTTCTTTTCTTTCTTTTTAAAATCTAAAGTAAAATGTTTTTTTGGTTGTCTAAAAAGAGTAAAAATCAATTCAATATGAAATGGATCAAGAAAGGTGGAATAAAATAGTTTGAATTGAAGAAAAGGAATGAAATAATCACCCATCATTAACTGTAAAGGCTGCATTCTTTCCTTCAATTCTAAATTTTCAAATTGAAGGAAACACACATACACACGCACATACACACACAGAGCTGGGAAAGAAAGTCTGATTAATTGTTGTTCATAAATGTGCAATGTTTGAGAAATGCACAATTTTCTATTCACTAGTATTGAAAACAATGGCAAAGCATAAGCATCAAGTTGAAGAGACAGAAAAAGAGAAAAGAAATTTAAAAATAAATAAAAATAATAATTTTTTTTTAAATAAAAAATAAAAAGATTTGAATTGCTCTTGTTTTTGTTGTGTCTTTTTTTTCTGAAAGGACACCTAACTATATATATATATATATAAAAATAAAAAAAAATTAAAAATTCTAAATGATCCTGAACTGGTCAATAGAGTTCTAATTCTACTATACTGTGCAAGATTGAACTAGTCACTAGTAACTAAACCACATGCAGTAGAAATGTTTAAAATATTATTACAAGGTCTGAAAATTTTCAAATTTAGTTAAAAAAATAAAATAAAGGATATTTTTTCATTTTAAAAGAGATTATATATATGTAGCATGAACAACAATGAGCTAAGAAATGGAGTGGATGATTTGAGAACTAACAAGACAGTGTTCTCACAGTTTTTTTTTGTTTTTAAACTGTATTTCATTCAAACAAATTCACAACCATGATTTGCAGTACCTGAGGTAGAGGAAGTTGAATAAAAAACAAGATAAAAAAAAATTCAATGGGAAAATGGAAGAAAAAAAAATGCAAAGAAAGAAAGAACATGTATTCTTCAAATCAGATTTTAACATGCAAGTTGGAGACCAGACATGATGGTTAATATATTCTACAAAGTGTTAGTAGTAAGAAGTTTCAATCAGTAGTTTGGTGTGATTATTATGTTACAGCTTGCAAAAAGCTAGTAGGAAAACTCCTCAACCCTTTCTCAAATTTAACACCTGGTTTTATAAAATTTATATATGGCACATTACATGAATGACAAATTGTTGTCTATTCAAATCAGAAATGGAAAGGACTACTCTTTAAAATTAACAATTTTAAAAAATCAAAAGTAATTTATTGAACTTCAGTTCATTACATATTACCAATCAAAGTTTAATGACTTTAGAAAAATAAGTCGTGATTTTTACAAGTTTTATTTGAAACTTAAGTCCTGATTTAGAGAATTTGGTGGTTTTATTTATTCATCATTTTTTAGGTGTTTGTAGAATTTTTCAAGAAATAAAATTATTTTGTACAAAGAATCAGAAAAAAAACTAAAAGCAGATTTTAAATATAACCTATTTAAACACATTCAGAGAAGTGCAACCAGAAAAGTAAGAATATTTAATTCAAAATCCAATAGAAAATTAAAATGTACAGAAATCTTTCTATAAAAGACTTTTTAATGTTCTATAATATTTTAGACAAAAAAAACTTACAACAGTTCTGTTAAATTTTAGTTAAATAAAGTTGATTTTTAATAACAGATATCATTTTTATATCAATTACAGCAAGTCTGATTAATTGTCAGCAAGAAAATTTTTCTTTCTCTAATTGGATACAAGGTGCTTTAAAAAAAAAAAAATAAACAGTTGGCAAATAATATTGTGAATGTTTGAATGAAGAGTGGAATTGTGCCAGAAAAAGGGTTGAAGTGTTCATCAAGAGAAATGGGAGTGGTACAGCTCTAATAGGAAAGCAAAAAGGTAGTACAGCAATCAGTCAAGTCAGTTGGACAGTAGTAGTAGTAGTAGTAGTAGTAGCTGTATGCAAATTCAAAAACATTACCTTCTCTGCTTCGTATTCATCCATATACTCCTGTTTCTCTTTTTCGGACAATTCCCGCCACATCTGTCCAATGATTTTACCAATTTCCCATAATTTTAGGTCTGGGTTGGCTCCCTTTACCGAGTCCCATACCTGAATATTGTATTTAACATCAAGTTATGTGCTGAATTACCAAAAAGGTTGGGGTTTTCAGGGTCATGATGAAGTGATACCGCAGCATCGTTATCAAGTGTGCTTGATGATAGTGTTCCCCACGCCAACTTAAGAGGGAAATTAGTTCATTGCCATGTCACAAATTACACATTCTGTCAGTGAGGGAGGATTTCATTATCCAGGGGTGAGCTGACTGGTATTCAAGGTAAAAGCTGAAATCCAGACTTCACAGTGGCTAGCCAGTTTCAAGTCATAACTTTATTTTTCATCAAATGCATTAGACAATCACAGAGATGAATGATGATACACAAAAGGTGTTTTTTTTTTTTTTTTAAATATAAAAGAGATTATCAAGAAAAAAAAAAAAAAAAAAGAAAAAAAAAAAGAAAAAGAAGAAAAAAACAAAACATGATTAAATGAATGTTTAGTACAAAGGTTCCCAACCTTTCCTCCTACAGGGACCCTTAAGAAGACAAACTGTTCCCTTCAAATGTTCAAACATGTAACACTAGCTGCCCACACAGCCTTAAAATAAATTTACGAAATTAGGCTTAATTTAAAAAAAAAAAAAATCAATTTTAACCTGATTATAAAAAATTGTGATTCATGCGAGAGCCTATTATATTTCTGACTTAGTGATGATACACAAACTTCATCGCATCTTGTGAACCTCTAGTGGTCCAGGGATTCCAGGTTGAGAACCACTGGTTTTAGTATATTTCCTTTACTATTAAATTAAATAAAAAAAAGAAGAGAGAGAAAGAGAGAAATAGAGAGAGATAGACATAGAAAGAGAGAGAAAAAAAAGAAGCTGGCTAGTCACTGTGTTAGCTGGCAAAGGAAGCAATAACCTAAAACACAAGTCAGATCTTATAGAAATTTAAATTGCAGATCATTCAACATTTGAGTAGTGTTTTTTTATGGTTTAGTGATCTTTCATTTAAAAGTTGTTATTGTTTATTTGAAGGCACTGCTTGGTAAAAAAAAAATTCAAAAAGAAAAATCCCATAATAAAAGATAATGATTCCCCACCACATTAATTATTCTACCTTTCACTTTTCTAAAATGTTTTTAAAATCCATTTAAAAAATATATATAAAAGAAAAAAGTTCAATTTTCACCCCTGTTAAATATGAAAATAAAAGTCTTGTCTAGATGGAACCAGCATTTTACTTTGATATAATATTACAGAATATATTCTTACTTAGGCAGTGATTAAAAAGTAAACCAGCAATTCACATGAAATCAAAGGAACTAAAAATAAACATGAATAGAGGCAGGGGAAGAAGAAAAAAAAAAAGAAAAAAAAAGGAAAATAAATGAATAAAAAATCATCATGAAATTTTTGAAAACAAGAAATTAAAAACAAAAAAGAGAAGGAAATTAGATTGTAAAAAAAAAAAAAAAAAAAAAAAAAAGCAAAGGTTTAACAAATCATTCATATAATAATAACATACTTTTTGTTATAGAATTATAATAAAATAAACAAAATTCAACATGATTTAAACAGTGCTCTCCAATCAGACCTTAATGATTAGATAAATAAAATCCACCTGTAAATACTCCACCACTATCACCATCAATTAGTATTTTTAATTCCATGTTTCATTAGAGTGAAGAGAGTAATCATAGGCACACACTAAAGATTACTGATAAGGAGTATCTCCTAAGTTTTTTTGATTAAGTTTTTCTTGTATGTATAAATGAAATCTTTTCGGGGACTAAGTGTACATAGGAATTGTCAAAAAGATTTTTTTATTCCGAGCATTTTCAGTTAATCTATTAGCCATTTTCAAGAAGTGTTATAAGAAATTGACTCTTATCAATTTATTGTGTATTATATTGAAATACATGTTGATTTATAATTTTGATGCTGATTACAAAGTTTTAATTGGTATGAAAAGCAAACTTCTCATACATCAACATAAATTTCAATATAGAAATCAGCTGATATGATAAATTCTTACAACACTCATTGAAAATAATTAATTAGGTGAAAGTACTTGGAATGAAAATCTTTTAGACGATTCTTGCATACACTTTGTCCCAAAAAAGATATCACTTGTATGTACACAAGAAAAACTAAATAAAGAAATTACAGAATACTCCTTTTCAGTCATTATTAATGAAACACATCAAAAGATTGCTACCTAACACACACACACACACACACACGAAGGTGGGGGTTGAAAAGTTCATATGTTGACTTTTGATGCTATTGATGACTTTTTTGATCAATGGGATCCAAGCGCTGCAACAACAATGGAAGAAGTATGTGAACTGTAAAGAATTGTTGAAAAATAAACCTCATTCAGTCACATTCCATATCTTAGTCAGCTCATGAACTTTTCAGTTGATCTATATATATATATATATATATATATAAAAAAGAATAATTTCATTTTTAATATTAATTGCCCAAATATATTTTGACAAGTTAAAAAAATGTAACAAAGCATTGTTGGAGATTAATAGAAAATAATTCTTAGTTTTTGATTAAAAACAAATTGTCAGAATTTCTATAATTCCTTTTGAAAAGTCAACACTCAATAAATCAAACTAGCCAAATAGAAATGCTACATGCATTTGGCAATATTGCCTGAGGATTTGAAAAATGTTTTTAAGTAGAAGAAATGCAAGAAAATCCATAAATTTACTTATTACATTACCAACATATCAAATTATGAAAAAAAAAAAAGAAAAAAAAAAAGAAAAGAAAAGAAAACCCTGAATGGCTAGTGATTGTTAGAACAGAGATTCTTTGCAAGTAGGTAATAGCTTTTTGGGGTTCTTAATAGTTGCATATAATTTTGCCAAGTATAAAGTGTCTATTTTTTAACCAAATTCATAGTGAACTTTTGCTTCAAAAAGTTGTTCAAACTGCATTACAATAAATGTTTGGTTGTTTCTTTTTAACTGCTGCAAGTCAATTTAAAACCCTTTTATTTGTCAGGCGCAAAAGAAACAATGTACAGATTTATCAAAACAATAAATAATTGCAAGAATGGCTGTAGAGAGAGAGAGAGAGATGGTAAAAATACCATCAACAAATGGTCCTTCTCTTATAAGGTAAATGTTCATTAATAAAAAAGAACTGCAATGATCCAATCCAAATCTATCATTGAAATTATTCTCAATTGAGATTGTTTAATAAGTATTTATAAGTGTGAAAAAAAAGCCATATTTTGAATTTTATATTTAGAGAATATCTATTACTTGAATATTTGACAATAGCTTGTTAGTTTTTAAGTATATAAAGATCCAATTTCATTCCTGCTTATATTAACGTAATATAATTGTGTGCATAATATTTCATTATTTATTGATCAACAGGTGGGAAGTACGAAAAATCATATCCTAGCAAGGTAAGAAAACAATGAAATCCATAACCAATATCTAAAATTAACAAGGAAACAAACAAAAATAAAAGAAATCAATAGATCAAATAAATTAATAATGCTACTACTGATAGAGAACAAAATGTATTGAAGTTGACATAAAGTTCACCTAAAGAAAAGAAATAAAAGACACTTGTTTCAATAACCATTAAGCAAAACAATGACAAAAAAGTTCTATAGACATTATTCTAATTATAATGAACAGAGAAAATAAATGACTATAATAATTAGGAGGAAATCCTTAAGTTACAATTCTTTGATATTGTAACAACTGATAAACGTTAATAAGGCTAATCAAACTATGAATACTAAATATGCTTATTAAATCATAGAGTTCCAACTGTCATTAAAGAATGCTTAAAATGGGAGACGGTACAAAATCCTTAAAGAGTAAGCATATACAACAGAAAGAACTATCTACCCCTGTGGGTTGAATAAAGGGTTCAATTTGAAATTCCAAGAGGGTTACTGTCTACAACATACACCTAAAAAAAGCTGAGGGCTCAATAACCAAAACCATATGACTATAAAGACAAGCAAAATGAGGAAACTGGTCCAAGCACACCAGAGAGTGGTGACATCATTATCATCATCATCATTATTATTCTCCATTTCAGAGATTCAAATGAATTCTTTTCTGGATGGATATTGTTCTATCTTGAAATAGCAAACTGTAAGATAAAATGAAGGCATTAAATGTATTAGTATTCATTTTTCCTCTTCTTAAATAATACTAAAAATGTTGAGACTTATTCTATTTTAATAATATCTATTTTATTTAAATTATGCAGAAATGTAATAATGGATTATTTCCCATTAGATATGTTAAAAAAAAAAAAAAAAAAAAAAAAGGTGATAATTTGGCTCTGTATTTATTTTTCACATTTAATCCCAATGGAAACAAATAATCTCTTCAAATATTCTTTCAGTTCATCCCTACTCACCTAATATGTTGCATTAAAGAATAATAGCATTCATTTGAACCCCCCCCCCCACTTCCCAAATGTATACAGCAAAAACAAGTACCTCACCAATATACATCTTCAATCATTTTTTTTTAGTTCTTCCCTCTTAAAAAGCATATCAACAACATTGGAGCATGCATAAATACACAAATATTTCACTGCAACAATACACAAATATTATAAATAAAGATGACAATTTTTATTTAGCAGAGATAAACTTTCTCAGCTTTATCTAATGTTAATTGTAAATTCTAAAATTTCCAGATGATTTTATTGAATAAATTCATCTTTAATTTCATCCTAAATACATAAATTAACAATTGTTTAAAGTGGTTTATTCTTTAAGATATAAATGATGAAAGACTAAGAATATTTTTCTCTGCATGCATATATAAATAAGCATAATATTTATGCCACAATATTTATTTTCTCTTTAAAATCCAGTAATACAAGATATCAAGAAAAAAAAAAAAACTAGAGACCCTCAACAAGTCAATGATATTTTAAAGTATTATATTATATTTTCTTTTTAACTCATCCAACTTGTAATAATGACGGGGAAATAAACGTGGAATAAATCATCATTTAAAATGGTATGCAGTAACTGGTGACCTCAATCAGAACTAGTCTGAATTTCACTCAAGATTACTTGGATATTAATGTTGATATTGTACTTTTCTTAAAGTAACAGTTCTCCAGCATATTCGCATCAATATTAAATTGAAAATACCAAAAAATTCTTTTTTTTCATTTGAAAAATTCTAGAACTGGAATATAATTTTTTCCTAATCTTGTGAACACTAAACAGATGAAGAAATATTTGAAAAATTGCCAAATAAATGATAGTCTTATATTAAGTTTTGATTAGTTTAGTTTGGCACAAGACCAGATCTATAAGCCACTTGATGAAAATCAAACTCACTAAAAATGGTCGGCTAGCCTAGATTGCTAACTCCTACATGATGCAAAGTGCCCTCTTGTAACTGTAGTCAGATAATTAGTTAACACATTTTGACTGATTTTAACTCTGAATTAGTAGTAGTAGTAGTAATTCCAATCATTTATTGATAATTAAGTATTGATAAATGAACATATTTTTTTATTTCGTTCCACTAAGAAGCTTAATATCTTTTAACAACCTGAAATACTCTTTTCTTATTTTTATAATGTAAATATAACAGAATAATTATAATACACTAAAGTAACACCAAATCAGCTTAATTGAAACGATGAAGTCAATAAGTATGTCAACTTTCCCAAAATACTTATAAGATATGACATACACCTAGGAGATATTTTATACTTTTTATCTCTCCTTTCCAATAAAAGTTATTTTAATCAATTTCCTAGAATATTTTAAGATATGTAGTTCAAGTCTTGTAAAGTCAAATAAATCATGTTAGTAAGTCATGATGAATAAATTTGAAAATACATGACAAAGAGACTAAACGATTCTAAAAAATTAATGACACAAAAATAATTTCTCATTAATTAAATTATGACAAGTTATATTTTAATTAGCAATGATTTAAGTGTTTTGAAAGTTTTTAACTACAAAATGTGTCATTTCATAAAATCAATGTTAGATAAAAAAAAAAAAGGATTTGTCAAGTAATTTGTGATACAGAAATCTATTTCAGCTGGAGTCACTGGTATTTAGTAATGAATAGTTACTGTAACAGTTAAAGACTAGAATTAGTTAAATATTATTCATGAGAAGATATAAGGTCAAATATTTTAGGAATATTATCAATTTGTTAGCCTTATTCTAATGTCTTTGCATTGCAAAGTTTGCTTATCAACATTTACCATTTTTAAAGCCATAAAAGAATAATAAGCCAAGTATTTATTTTCTTAGGACATGACACATTGATAACAAGTCAGTATTGAATACCTCATCACAATAAATATTAGGCCAGTAAATGGGAGGTACAAGTAAACATGACAATATGGTCATCATAACACAAGATGTACATTTGTCATCTATGTTACAAATTAGGTAATACTTTGATTTTCCCAATTCTTTTTTTTTGGATCACATTTATTATTCCAAAAACAAAATGGTGTTAATAATGGCCAAAGAACTTTTAGTGTTAATGTGACTCTGCCAATAGGCCTCAAACAGTCCCTTACTGGTTGATTGATGACTCCTTACACAATGCTTGCTTTTTAAAAAAGATAGCCTGTCTATGTTGTGGTAAGAGAGAAGATATAAAGAAAAAGTCACTAGATTGTTAAAAAGCAAGAAAGTGTTTATTTATGAGTAACAACTTTGGTTTTTCTCTGACATCAGTGACACCAAGTTGGTTTCCCTTGATTAGCTATGCTTTTTCTGGCCATCAGCGACATCAAACTGATATCGACAGCTTAAGCTAAATAGACAACAGACCATCTCCACAAACACAACTTCTGGCCAAATGCTTCAAGCTTCAGCTGTTAGCTTGACTCTTCGGCTTACTAAGGCTAACTTACTGCGCAGTCAAAAAGTAGAGCTTAATACTTAAGAATCTCCTTCTGGAATCACTTTTTTCTTTCTTTTCTAGGTTGCCCACACAGTTATGAATTTGATGAGGAGAAAAAACCCAAGTCAAAAGAATTCTTTCTTATTGTGTGAGCCTGAAGATCATATCTAGTCTACTTGCTTCTTAGATGATATTGAAAGTGTAATCTCTATCTCTGCATTTATTAACCATATATGACAATAATAAAAGGAAAACGGATACTAGCTATTTCTCAAGAAAAAAAAAAAAAAAGGTTTTTACTGTGTGAGTATCCAGAAGAACTCAACCTCTCCCAACACCATAGTCTCATACAGCATCACTTTTTGGACAGTGGCAAATGCATTCACTAGAGCCCAATAACCACAAATGACTAACACTCTTGAAATTCAAACAAGCCATCATTAATAATGGCATTGCATGCACAAGTTTTTGTCTAATAAAAAAAATACTGACAAGATAATACAGGCTGTATATTTTCAAGACAATCTTTTGCAAAGCATGGTGGAAATCTTAAGGAAAATATTTATTATAGACCATGTTGGTTGACAATACCAAATTCCCTGGTACTCATTTTTTTCAGTACAGAACTGATACTTGTGGTCAATTTATGGAGAATGAATCTTATAATTGAAAATAAGAAAATACTGCAGCAGTTATCAACCCTCTACATTCTTGCTGTATCTTGGAAATTTTGTGTGTACAAATAATTTCTCATCTAAAGTGTGTGTGTATGTGAAAGAGATATATATAAGAGTTTATAATTAAGATGGTTAAGGGAGCAGCAATTCCAATTCAGAAGTTGTGTTTACCATGATCTCTAAAGAAAACTTTTCAGTAGGTATTAATAGTAAGTTACTACAAAATGCAATACAAAAAACATTTCTGCTTTTTATAGTTTCTAAATTCTTCATTTACATTATAGAGATTAGGAAAGCCAATATTTGAAATTTTTGTTTAATGTGAGACAAAAGAAATCACAGTAATAAGTTTCATTTTCAGTAATTTTTTAAAAAACATTTTGTGCATTTAATAAGTTCAAAGTTTCAATATTTTTGTCAGTTATCAAACTTTATTCTGAAAAGATTATTTATTAAATGGATTTGAAAATACATTAATTTTCTTAATTAATTTAAATCAAGTCTATATTGATCTATTTTTTAATTGTTAATTTATACAGGAAATTCAATTTATTTTTATCAATAAAAAAACAAAAAAAAAACCAAAACAAAGCTAATTCAATAATAAATAACCTTATTTCTAATAAAACTTTAAAGTAATTATTTATTCTGAAAACTGCAGAAATAACTTAAATGTTTTGCTCAGAACAACAAAAAATCTTTTTTTTTAATATTTTAAAATCAAATCAAATTTAAACAGTAAATTCTTCAAAGCATTTTCAAATACAGGATTAAACTTTTTTCAAAAGAGTTCACACTCTGTTTTTATGAGTACTTTTCATGTCTATGAAAGTTGAATATGATTTTTATAAGAATTTTAATGGGTGAGTATTCATGTACACGTCTTTGAATTAAGATTAATTATCAACTGACTTTCATAGTTTTAATTTATATATGAAATATTCTTTAATAGTCATTTAAATATTGAACTGAATATCTGTGTGGCATTTTGAATATAATTTTAGTATATGTAGATATTGATTATATTTGAGTTTTTATGCTAAGGAGAAATAAGTACAAACAGCAATGAAAAATTTATTTATACCAACTTTTTGTTTATAACTTCTTTTCAGTTAACAATCTTTGTAATCACCACAAGACATTTTAGGTAAATTGTTTTCTTATACTTTACTAATATAATATGAGAAGTATTATCAACTTATAATATAGCTTGGAACATTAACTTAAGTAAATAAAAATAAAACTTTTAAGTTTTAATTTTGAATTAGGAATTAAAACATAATATAACAAAAGTTGTAGCAAGTTTTTGCTTGCAACTCAAGCCATTTGAGAAAAGAATTAGATAAAATGAAGAGTTAAGAAATACAAGTTGGAATATATACTGTTTCCTTTAGTATCACCATAAAGGGTTATAGTTTAATGAAGTAAAAGAAATGACATTTAGAGAAGTTTCCAACCACAATTTAAAACTCATATTAGTGAGAAAAGAAAGGAAAAATCATAATGGTGCTTAAATGACTAACAATGAATATTTGGCAAACCAGTTCATCCTTTTGTCATCTCTGCTACAGAGTTTCCATATATTAACATATGTCGTTCACATATAAATTTCTCATTTTTTATGTGATTTATATCGAAATTAAGTCAGCAAAAATCATACTCGTGTATTACGAAAGCTTTCAAAAAGTCAAAGTGATAAATTTTTCATCAAAGATAATATTTGTTGATTTTTGGAAACCTGCTAAATATTCAATAATTTAATTAAACTATGAAAAAAAATGTTTCTGAGTTTGATTGAATAAGTGTCAGTCAGACTTTCATGGTGACATCTTGAAGTTTTGATATCCAACAAAAATAAAGTGAATAATTAAAAAGGATAACTGACTGATATTTCAAATCCATCTTTAATAAGATTCCTTTTGAAACAAATAAAAGTTGCCAAGCCAGACTAAACAATAAAAAACAAAACACAATTTTTTCTTGGAAAATAAAATCTCTCTTGGATATAATGTGCAACATATCTTGTATCATTCAAAACTTTGATTGTGTATCTTTCCTAATTGAAGAAATTAAGGCTTTTTTCAAGATCTTTTCTTAAAGACATATGAAAGATGACTGATACTTTAAAAAAGTTTAAGTAGTATTTCCACCATAATCTTCCAGTTTATGTCTGTATTAACCCAACCCCTCAGCCACATGCAGGATGTGACACAAGGTCAATTTTTAAGCTGAGTATATTAGTACAAAGAGAAAGATAAACAGCTTCATCCAGGATTTGAACCCAGTCTGCCAATTCCATTTCCTAAGATGATAACCATTACACTAAGTATGCACCCGTCTTCCAGATTATGTTGCCACACAACAAAAATGTAGAAATTTTTGTTTGTAATAAAGCATCTTTCAACTAAATTTTGTCACTATTCACACTCACTCCAATCATTATAATTTTTCTAGGTAGATAACTATTAAATGATAATTATAGAACACTTTCTCTTATAAATTCTGTAAATAAGATGCTACTTGACATCGTGCTTGCCACCAAGAAAAATGAACTACATAAAAGCTAGATCAAACTATAATTCTTCAATCTTTTCATTATAAAACCATACTCAACTAATATTGGCTTTTATTTTATAATTCTATAACTTTTAGAATGTAGTATAGGTGCACTCTGTCCAGGGATCAAAATGTTGCTCCTCAGCACTTCTACCTAGAATCAGATGAAAGCTCCTTTCAATTTATCTGACTGTAACATCTGTTCTGCAACAGGATTTTTTGCAATGTATTAGCAACTTGTTGTCGCTATTGATTAATGAGAAATCACATTGCCATAGTAACAGAAAATATGTTTGCTGCCAAGTAATGCCAAATATTACCATACTAGAATTTTTCACAACTCTATAGTGAGACCAGAAGGTGTAACTGATGTGATATTTAGAGTTTCTGAATCAGTCAATCAAATGTCTTTTATATGGTTGATGTAAACTGAGATATAGCTTTCTCTTGATACAAAATGGTTAACTACATTCTAATATACTGCACACTGATATTAGGAGAAAATCATATCATAATAAATAAAAGGGAAAAGTCAACTGTAGAACAAAGAACTGACAGGCCCAAAATATAACATTATATGAAATAATTTTCTATTTATATCTTTTGCATATAAATCAAATTAGAATAAAAACACTCATTCATATATCAATTAATAAAACTCTTATAATAATTAGTTATTTGTGATCTTTGTTAATTGACTCTTGATCTTGATCTTTGACCTTGCCTCAATAGTAGAAGACAAGTGATGCCACTATTATTATTAATAATAATTATAATAATCATAATAAACTAGTGATAGTTAAAAAAAACCCAAAAAACTTGCCAAATAGTGGACTTTGCCATCTCAGTCTACCACAGAGTGAAAATCTAAGAAAATGGAAAAAAGAGACAAACACTTAGATCTTGCCAGAGAACTAAGCTAGCTATGGAACATGAAGGTAATGGAGATATCAATTGTAATTGATGCACTTGGAACAATCTCAAAGGCTTAGTAAGAGGGTTGGAGGAATAGGAAATCGGAGGACGAGCTGAGACCATTTACACAACAGCATTGTTGAGGTCGGCCAGAATACTGAAGAGTCCTGGAGACCTGAAATTTGCAGTCACTCAGCCCTCAGTGAAAGACCATTAGCTAACACTAGTGTGAAAAACTTGAAAGGAGTAATATATATATATATATATATATATATATATATATATATATATGTGCTACCACATAAAGCAGTTCAATCATAGATTATTTCAACAAATGAATAGCCATCAATTGCAGCAGAAGATTTAAAACTAATTGATGACTCAATATTAAAAAGAGTGTTACAGAATCAAAAGCATATTTGAGAGTTGTTTGCCAAATGTCTCAATGATGTTGGAGCTGTTTCATCATTTATTGAAGATAGGAAGCAGAATGTGTGTGAATCAGAGATGTGGTTTTGAGGAAGCACACTGGCCAATTCTAGAGAATGATGATACTTTGTTTTATAGAACAGAAGCAGTAATGTCCCATAGAATGAAGGATGGACAGGAGAAACAGGTGTTTCATAAACATTGCTACCAAAGGAACTATGCACACATTAAAAAAGAGGGATTGGTCAAAAAACTGCATCAGTATTTGTATGGCAATAGATTATCACCACAAGCTACTGCCAAGATATTCCTTCTCTTGCTGCAGTTAAACTTCAACATTAGGCCCAACTCTTAGTAGCAAATGACTACTGGTTGGAGTATTATTCTGGATTCCAAAATGGTAATGTATGCAGACTGTCTTTGATGTATACCAATTAGTACACAAGAGGAAGATTATTCCACTTTCATTGTTGTATATCAGGGTGTCGGGGAGTGACAAGAATATTTATTTATAAAAATATAAACTCTTTTTATTTACTGCTAGGATTTACACCATGTGGAGATACATTTCCAGAGAGCCTTGCAACCCGGGAACCACCTGGCCTGCCTTCAAGCTAATGCCCAGACAGTGTGACTTATCTACTCTGCTGATTGCTCTCCCCGACTGACTACTGGAGTTGAAAACTTCTGTCATTATATATTTTTCAGCTACCCACACATTCTTCCTTCCATTGCCTCACCTACGCAATTCTTTCCACGCAATTCACAGGATTCATTTCCACTGTCCCTTTTTTACCTTAAGACACAGCTGCATATCTTGTTTTGGAAATCCACACAAACTGGCCCTGTTGAAGGTCAATATGTAACACTATGAACATGATGGATTTGGTGGATGAACCAGTGATTGTAGTGTGATCAGTTAGGACAAGTCAACATTGAAGGATGAGAGAAATTACACTTTAACTGCAGAACTGAGGCTCTACTTCAATAGGTGAGAAGAACTGAGTCGCAAAAATGGTGCAATATTCTGTGGTAGGTTGGGTAGTCATCCCTCTCAAGTTAATGTTGAAGGTGTTACAGGAGCTTTATCAAATGTACACAGGAATAGTATGCATGAAGGCCCTTGCTCAAAGCTATGTGTAATGGCCAAACTTGAATGTGGACATTGAGATGGCATGAAAGATGTGATGCAAAGTGCTTTAAACAGTGCTTTCATTTACTACTAGAAATATATATCAGCTGTGGCAGAGGAATCATGTAGATTTTGCTAACCTCTTCATAAAATGTATGTTTTTAATTATTGCAGATGCATATTCAAAATGTATAGAGGTATTCATAATGAACACATCAGCTGACATGGCCACATTGTTTTGCTAATTAGATTTTATTGACAATATTATTCTGGTACAAAAAGCTTTTGAAATATAACTAAAACTGATGTAACAAAATGCTAATGTTACTGTATTTATCAATTACTGTCCCTTGCCACACTTTTAAATATAATAATAATAAAAATAATAAATCATAATGGTAGTGGTGGGGAATGATAAGTTAATATATAAAAACTTTTTTAAAATTTATTTAAAGAAAAGCATGGTAAACACATGAGAATAATAAATCTTTTTAGTTTCATCTCAATGCATCACAAAAAATGAATTTATTTTTATCAAACTGAAATTATTCAGTATCTGATAGAAAATTTGCTTTTTTTTTTCCTAAATAACATTTCCCTGTCTTTGCAAAAGAGTTCAGACAATAATTTTTTTCAGATTCAATGGAGAACACTGCTAACACATGAAAAAGCCAAACAAAATAACAAATAAAAGAAAAATAAACCAAGTGAAATGAACAGTGAAGAAAAATTTGTCACTTACCTTCCGGCTGTATCTCATGTAGGGCATAAGTGGCTTATCTGGAGGTTTGGGTGGTTTAGGTATTTTGGCATCATTCTTGAAAAATGTAAGAACACTTCACAATTAATCAAGTTACATGGAACTTAGGAGGCAATTGTGTAAAAAGTGCTTTCACTTTTACTTAATATTATTGTGAAATGATTAAGAATTAGTTTTAGAGAAAAAAAAATCAAAACATTGCCATTCACTTCTTATTCAATAATTCTCTAAAGAAAAATAAAAAAAAGTAATTAATAAGAAATGTACCTCACCTAACTAAATAAATACCCGAGGTTTAAAATTCAAATTTTTTTTATTTTGGGGGAAATAATCTGTTATAAGAAACTGAATCTTTTTCCTAAGATAGACAATAAACAAATGTTGAGTAGCATATTTGAATGAAAAATGACATCCATAGCAGCATTGGGTTTTATGCTTTTGGTTCCATCATAACTCATGTAGAACTATTTCAGGCTACTAAAGTTCACATTTGGTATGAACAACAGTTTTCAAATGCTCATAGAACATTACAATGCAAATAATAGAAGGAGCAGGTGCATAGTATTAGGTTTTTAGCATACCACACATCATTTCCTTTTGCAACAGAGAAATTTCTTTCTACAATAAAAAGTAATACTTAATTGTCTGAATAGAAATGTTTATAAAATATATTTCTTTACTTGTGTGAATGGAGTAGCGCCCTCCCTTACACTTTGGTGTAGTAGCTATTGAAAAGGAGCCTTCGGTCACTCTCGACTAAGGTCGCTAACTTTACCTACTTACTTACTTGTGTAACATATCAAATTGACTATATTTATTCTCTTTTTAACAAATATTACAAAAAAAAAAAAAGGAAACAGCTGATTTTTAGAAGTATTTCTTTCAGATGATAAAAGAGGAAAAGTAATGCAAGGTCTATAGTTTGTTATAATTATTGAATCAGTTGAGAAAAATCTGATTCCAGAAGAGTTTGTTAAATTGACAGAGCACAACTTAGATTAAATACAAAGTCACAAATCTAAAGGTATTATCAAAATCTTTGGCCTCAGAAAAAAAAGATTATTGTAAAAGACCAACCCTGTTCATTTTAATCAATAAGGAAATAGATAATTTTGTCATTTTTGTTACAGGAAATAAAACAATGAAAAACTAGAGAGTGATATACTCATAACCTTTTGCTGTCAGAAAAATAAAAAATCTGATTATAAAATGTAAAATGACAAATAATTCTTAATTTTCAAGCCAATAATGCAGACATGACAATAAAAACAGGGAAAATACTGTTTTATTTAAAATGTAAAAATCCATTAAAAAAATGTAAACAATGACAAGGCAAACAATTGTAGTTTTGATAGTCTGGTAAAAAAATGACAGACTAAACCTGAAGGGTCGTCATCATCAAACAGCTTGGTTAATTTAGAAACACAATGATAAGGATATACAAAATGAAACTTATGGAGGAAATAGTTACAATGTTATATTCCATTTTAAAATTAATTTCCATTTAACAGATTATGAAATGATACTTAGGACTATCTAACAATATTTGCCAATACCTCAAATCTTTTATTTTTATTTGAATATAAATAAAAACTTTGGAAATCAGTACTGAAATCATTAGCTACAATATTCCTCTATTTAAACTGCAAATATTTAGCCAACTCTTCCGCCATGGGTAGTATGTGATACTAAGTCAATTAAGTGGAATACAGCCGGTTTGAATTGAGAGTTTTCTTTCTCCTAGACAGGTTACTGTACCAAGGCTAAAGAGTTTAGTCTACCCTACTATTTACCCATAGTTAGGAGGAGAACAGATGAATTAATGTCTTCTCAAAGTGCAATAATGTTAAGTGCAATGCAAACAGCTTCATCCAGGATTTAAACTTGGCTTGTCTTATAACAATAACTGTTATACCATACCTCCTTTTATTTAAACTAAAGCATAATGTGTTGCAAAGTAAAATTGTCAGCAATTCTTTTCTTTTAACTTATAAGATACATTTTTGAAGAAATTTCAAAATTGAAAATCCTAAAATCTGTAGTATAATTGCAGCCACCAGCCCTATTCAGAGTGAGTGTTTAGTTTTTAATTCACTGCACATTTATTGCTGTGTCTTTCTAAGAGTTATAATAGTATAATAATAGTTTATTAAAAAAATTACATTGATTCATAAAGTTCTTCTGCTCACTAAGAAAAATTTGCATTGAATACACTTAAGAATATTGGTAAGCATAAAAAGACTCAGTATTTAAAATAATCATTCACAATTGATTGCAGTTATATATTGTTCTAATTAAGTCATTTTAATTTATAATTTGAATTATTCAAGTCTGTTGAAGAGGAACAAAAAAACATATAAATAGAAAAAAAAGTCATGATGAACGTCCAATCAGGACTGAGGTGCAGATTGGCATACAGGAGGCATTACCTGTATTTTGGCAAACGCA
Organism: Sepioteuthis lessoniana; assembly: GCA_963585895.1. NCBI lineage: Eukaryota > Metazoa > Mollusca > Cephalopoda > Myopsida > Loliginidae > Sepioteuthis > Sepioteuthis lessoniana. The sequence goes on along the minus strand of OY757939.1, from coordinate 70,561,763 downwards.
AAACAAAATGGGTGTTTTGTAGTGAAGATACAAATCTAAAATAACAGTGTCAGTGAGGCAGCATATTGCCTATGCCACAGCAAGGAGAGGCTGGAGGTGTTCCTTATGAACAGAGGGTTAGGGAGGGGAGAGAAAAATAGAAGTTGAAATATCATGAGATAAAAGCTGGTGAACACATGTTGTCAAGAGAACCACTTTCCTAACCAATTAACCTTGTTGCCATTTTAAATAAGTTGATTTATTCTATTTGTCAATTTCAGAAACCTCTTTTTGTAATTGTTTGTAAAAAAATTTCTTATCCAAAAAGGTTATATTTTGGGAAAATGCAACTATAAATACAAAAGTTGATTTTTTTAGCTAAGGGACAACATAGTTTACGACATTTTTTTCCCCTAATTTTGTTTATATGATATTAGTCAGGCCATTGGCCTAATGAGTAGTGTTCGCCAATGGTCTGGGAGACCGGGGTTCAATCCCAAGACTCAAAAAATGGTACTTGATTCCGCCTTGCTTAACACTCAGCATTATAAGGTAAGGATCAAGGGTAAAGTGGTAGCTATTGAAAAGGAAACTTTCGGGTCACCCTCGAATAAGGTCGACTAATATGATATTAATTAACATACAATATATGACAATTCAAAATTTAAGACAAAATAAAATCCGATATATCTAATACGAATATTAGTCTTATACCTTTTCAATAGTCTTAAATGAAAAAACAGGTTCTCAATTGAATGGTAATAGAAAACAAGCTGAGGCCATGCATTTATTAAGGCTTCAAAAAGCATAATTAATCAAGTCCACAATTGAACCAAAACATCTGCCCAAACAAAAATGATGAAGTCATTCATCAAATTTATAAATGATAGCCTCAAAACTACACAATGGTTTAGACTGAAGAAAACAGTTGCTTTTATCAAGCAAAACAAATAACATATACACTTTAAGTTTCCATTTATGAATAGATTTTTAAATATTTTTCTTCAGTAATTTTATCATCTCATTAAGTTTCTACAAAGAAAACATTCTTATCTGGAAGTACTTTTATGGTGAAACTCATGGTCATATGAAGGAAGTGAAAGTTATAGATTACCTTTACTGTAATATTTTTGTTATGTATATTGCATGTGTAGAGAAGGTGAATTTAAATGAAAAACTCTTGTAAAGTCCTCAAAGAATGTGTATAAAAAAGGCAAGGGGTTGGATTAAAAAAAAGCATTGCTTAATAGCTGCTACAATTTGGTTGATTAAAAAACAAATCTTCAAAACCATGTTTAAAGATGAACTTAAAATTGTTTCAAATTACATGTTTGATAAATAACATGATTCTTAATATAAGAAAATCAATTTTGGAAAAAAAAAAAAAAAGAAAAAAAAAAAAAAAAAAAAGAAAAAGAAACAAGCCATTTCAATACCGAAAAAGTTGCAGTCATTCAAAGCATTTAGCTAAATAGTAGCAGCTACATTTGGAAAATTTCAATAAAAAGCAAGCTGGCTGACTTCACTGACCTGTTGTTACACTTACCAAAGTTTTATCATTGGATCTTTTTGTAAAGCTCTACAAACAAAATAGGAAAAGTTTGTAACTTAAATCATAAGAATATATAATAAAAATACAAAAATTATAAGAAAACATCTAATTTAGGAAAAAATAAACAAACAAACAAAAAAAAAAAAAAAAAAAAAAAAAAAAAAACAACAACACAAAACTAAAAAAAAAAAAAAATGGTCAAAGTCATATGCAACAGGAATGAGAAGTTCTATTTTGGGATATCTTCACCACAAAACAATGTACATTGAATTGCTAGATCCAAAGGAGGTGTTTTTTGCTTTTATCATCATAAAAAAAGAAAAGTAAATGCTAAGATTGCAGGACTGAACTTAATTCCATAAAAACAGTTTCTAAAATTCAAAAACAATTAAGAATTATGAAGTTTTGAGATTCCATATTGTTTAACAAAATATATCTTGTAATTTTGTTTCTAAAGTTTTAAGATGGAAAATACTAGTTAGCTTTTTAGTTTTTAGACAATTCAAAGATAGATTTTCTTATAACTTGAGCAAAAAGTTTATATATAAATTCTTATAATTTTGCTTTAGTCACAGATACACCAACTTCATCATTGTTTTAATGAAAACTTTAAAGTTTGCTTAGATTCTTTTGATATTTCAAACACATTTATAAATGCAAAGTCTTTAGAAATACCAGATTGATTCTCTTTTTTGGGGGTAGGGGGGGAGATACAGATAGGCCTGTCCAATACTTTAATGATACCTGGTAGCCAAAGCATTGCATATTTTATATAAAGCTTTATGTTAATGACAGAAAGAGAGAAAAGATAACAGTACCTTACATTGTATGAAAGAAAATAGAGCAAAGTTTAATCAGCTTTTCACATGAGAACAAGTACTGATTCCCCATGAACTGTTATTCAGTTTTAATGTGTCATTGTATGGATCAAGATGTATTTTTCAACTTAATGTCTTGTGCAGACTGACATTAAATATTTTAGTAAAAAAGAAAACATATTTCCTGAGATAATTATTTAGCAATTGACAAGGCAACAGCCAGAATTGTGCATCTATTAAAATGCAAACATTATCTTGACAAATCTTATCAGTGGAACACTAACACTGTCATTTTGGAGTCATGTCGTAGAAAACAGTTTTTATTAAATAGAAAGACATTTCATAAACAAATAGTTATTTTCATCATCACCAAGGGTAGGCAATTGGTTAAATTCTTAAATTGTATTTATATTTTATTTTGTGATTAATTGAAAAATTATAAACTAGAAAAAAAAAGTTGCTTCCATCTAAGCATTTTAAAAAGGAATTAAAAAAATAAACTACCATTAAAGATTTAAAAAAAGAAAAAGTTCAAGTTAATGAATTGATTCTTTAATATACAAAAAAAATAAATAAATAAAATAAAAATAAAAATAAATAAATAAAAACAAATTAAAGTGGACTTTAATTCTTTAGATCTTTTTTAAAACTTACAATATGCTTACTATTATTTTTACTTACATGATTAACAATGGGAAAATGAAAACAAAAATATATTTTTTGTAACATGAAACCAATGAGAATTTTGTTTTTCCCACCAAGCTGCTGTGATGCTGTCCTCAGTGGTTTAGTCTGCCATCGAAATCAATCGACTAAGACACACACCACATGAAAATGAGGATCACTACTTACTATAGCTTTGGAGCCAACTCGAACAGGAGTGAAAGAGGGATGACCTTGTCCACTAAAGTAAAATGGACTATTGCTGGACGAAGATGAACCCTGTGAAGTTTGCAGAAAAACAGCTAATCATTAGAATTTGGGGAACAAGTAGCAATTAAAAGCATTTAAAGATAAATAAACATAAGAAAATAGAAACATTAATGAACAGATTAATAATATTTTTAGTATTTTTATTAGCAGAAAAATAATAAACATCATTAAAAATGCAAAATATTCAACATTAAGATAATGTAATTTGCTGCTGTATTTAGAATGTTCAGTCTACAATTTTTATTAATCATCATTTTCATTAATTAAAAGACAACAATATTGCCATCATAAATGGTTACAAAATAACTAAAAGTAAACAGTTTGAATTGTATATAATTTAAAAACTACATGACTGATTCAATCCTAAATACTATCAATTTTGTGAACTACAATTCAATAAATATAAAAGAATATTTGGGGAAAAAAATCAAGTGGTAATATAAAATAGTTTGATTATTCATTATTTACAAGGGTTTTTTCTGTAGAAGTTTTGTTTTTGTGAGTGATTGACATTTTGAGACAAGTTCTTTAGAAAGTTGACCATATCAAAAAAATTTTTTTCTTATTTAAAAAATACCAGTGATACAATAAATCCACAGCAACAATTCGCCTTTGTAATTAGCACAGAGCTTTGTTGTACCTAAGAATTTATTTTTACACCAATTTGCTTCAATCAAGAAAGATGCAATGAACATAACAAAATTCACCAAAATCAGATGATATGGTTGAATTAATGAAAACAAATTTTAATGTCTTGTCTTAAAATGGATTTTATAAATAATGAATTGGTCTCATATCCAAAGCCTAATGATCCATAATATATAACACTTTATGCCATTTCAGCCTTTATGCCACTTTTCTAGACTAAATCCCAGCTCAGCATCTGATGTTATATTACTCAGCAACATAAGGACGTGAAATTAATAAATTTTCCCCAAAAATATATCCAAAATAGAAAAAAAAACCCCATAAAATTAACAATTCAAGAGATTGGATCAAGAAATGCAAAATCCTTGAATCATCAACAGAACTGACTTCCTCTACTCTGCAAAAGAGACTCCAAGTTTAAGGTAAATAATTTTATTCATTATTGTTTACAAATTAAAACTAATATAATCTTAATTTGTAATCAATAATAAAGAAAATTATTTTTTACTTTCTTTAATGCCTTATATTATTCTACATGCTGTTTACAATAATTTCAAGGTATTTTAAGGTCGTCATACTTATGGCAATTTTAAGAGCAAATGACAAAATAAATAATTTCATGGTGTGTTCATTATTCTTTAAAAATATAACTAAAGAGGACTTTTAGCGTCCTTTAAGGGTTAGTAATAGTTATATTGTTTCCCCGAGTTATTTACACTAGTTTTACAGTATTTGTTCTTTTAAATATTCTCAAGTCCTAACATCTGGTTTACATTAAAAACCAGGTTATGTCATGGCTTTTAGGACCAATTAGTGAATGACATAGGGTAGGGTATGACTGCAGTTGAATTTACAAGTTTGATTATTGCCAATAATATAGAGTAAGGATAAAAAAAAAAGTTGTATCAAATACACAAAGTATATAGTTACATGCTGATTTGAATCTAGACTCAATTTTAGATCCATAAAGAAGAAAGTGGCATCTGATGAGACAGTAAAAATAGAAAATATTCGTGAAAAATTCGTAATTGCTATTACATCAGATTTAAAAAATTTAAGCTTGGTTTCATTTTTGAAACTAGAAGACAGCTAAGTAAATTTTGATAGAGGATTTTTTAAATTAAATTATATAAACGATAATCAAGTAATGGTACAAAATACTAAAATTCTTACACACACACACACACACACACACACAAACAGAACAAAGAAAAAAAAAGAAGCACAGTTCATATAGAAGTAAATAGAAGAACTTTCCACTACTTGGCCAAAGTGTCTTCACAGTATTTACTCAATCCTTTTACCATGGTCAGGATGTGACACAAGGTCAATTTTTAAGTGGAGTACAGTTGGTTTGAATTCAGTTTTCTTTCTCGTAGACTGATTGCCGGACCAAGGCTAAGAACTCAGTCTATCCAACTATTGACCCACAGCTTGGTGAGAGGGGGAGCAGATGGATTCATGCCTTCCCCAAGGACGTTAGCATATTTTATGATTTTTAAAAGATCCCTCATTTTGATCTTTTAAAAGTAAGAGAAAATTTACAAATGATAATACTTTGAATATCTAAAACTAACTAGCCTCACCTTTTCGTTTTGTTGTGAGTAGCATTGATTTAAAAAAAATATTTATAGTATTTTGGAGGGGAAGGTTTAATAAAAGGAACATTTAAATAGAAGCAAGCCTTAGAAATAGCATCCATAACAATTATTTACTCTCTATCAAATCAAATAAATTGACTAACACAAACCTTTAATATAAGAAATTATAACACAGAATCAAAAGAAGCAAAATTAAACTAAGATATCATTTCTCCTTTTTACATTCACAACAATTCTAAACATTTTTTATAGTTTGATTTTATGATTTTTATATTTTATGGAAAAAATTTCTGAAATACCATCAACAAAGAGTGTTTTTTTATATTCAAATCATTAAATGCATGAAATTATTATTTACTTATTTCTATTGGAGGCAAATTGTGATATAAATGTCTGGTAAATAACAAGCAATGATTATTACATATTGAGAAAGTATAAGTTTGTTTATAAAGGTCTTTTTTATTGACATATTAAGAGACAAATAGCAGCAGCAAGATAAATGATGATTATTATTAAGTTAAAATAAAATTAAATAATAAATTGATTTGAATGGAAAATCTCAAAGTAATTATCAGTAAAATATAATTGGTCACATACCCCACCAGAAGAGCCAGACTGTCCAGAGTTGGAATAACCTCGTCCAGAACGTTCTGTATTAAAAAAATTAAAAATTAAAATAATATCACACTGATGTAAACAAACATTATCAAATACTGTGAAGTAATTGAAAGCAATGCTGTATAAGATAGACTTTGACGTTTTTTTAAATTTTTTTTTTTTAATTATGAAAGTGTCACCTTTCAACTCTAAAAGCACTTAATTTGGCCCAACATGATTTAATCCACACTTAACTCACAAATAAGTACATTATACTCTATTTCTATCAGCTAAAGTCAACCAACAAAGATGCATTTATTAAGGTCATGTTAGAGCCCTCATATTTCCAAATTCTAGAATAATTCCACACAAAAAATTGTCTATCTTAATAACATAAATTTAACTACAGTAAAATAACAATAAGAAACTTAACTTTTGTCTAATAACATTATGAAAAACTCAACACCAATCTTTTTTAAATATAAGCAGTAATCAAAAATGTATCAGTAGAAATGAGTGTCTCAAAAAGAAATTTCCAATGTTTTGTTTCACATTGGCCTAATGAGTAGAATGTTTGGTCCGGGAGACCAGGATTCAATCCCAGTTCACGTCATACTAAAGACTCAAAAAATGGCACTTGCTTAACACTCGGCATTAAAAGGTAAGGATCAAGGGTAAAATGGAATGATCCAGGGAACGGAATAGTGCCTTCCCCTACACCTTAGTGTGGTAGCTTAAATACGCCAACTTCACTTTTCTTTTTTTACTAATAACTATATGATTTCAAGTATTATAATTTAATCTAAGTAATTTTCTAAACAGATCTAGCTAACCTATAGATGAGACCCTAATACGTATTACGACTCCAGGCCAGAGTGGACTTGGTTGGTTGCTTGGGTTTTATGGCATATCAACCTTTTTAGGTTATTTAACACCAAATCCATTCTTATGCAAATAGTCAGTTCTATTTCAAACAATTCAGTTTAGCATGAGTACACAGTTTAATTGTCAAAAACATTTTTATTTCAAGCTATTCAGTTTATTCAAACAGAGCTAATTCAGCTAAGTATAAGTACAGATTTTGTTTACACACAGTTAAATGTCAAAACAGTTCTATATTAAACAATTCAGTTTAGCATAAGTACAGTTCTAATGTTAAAAACAGTTCCATTTCAAACAATTCAGTTTAGCATAAGCACACAGTTTAAATGTAAGTACAGTTTAATTGTCAAAAACAGTTCCATTTAATGCTATTCAGTTTAGTCAAACAGTTCTAATTCAAACAATTCAGTTTAGCATAAGTATGCAGTTAGTAAACCCATAGATAGGACCCTTATCAGGTGCTACCACCCCAGGCCAGAGTGGACCTGGGAGTGATGGCAATGAAGGGGTACTCAGCATTCCCCAAAGCTCCAGCATTACTGGAACCTTACCATCAGATTGTTTAGCGTCATATCCAGGACATACGTTGGGGAGGGAGGGGTAGCCCTCTGCAGAGGTGCTGTCGGTGTATTCTACAGCCCTACCCGACTGGGCAAAAGTGGACTTGGGAATAAAAGCAATGAAGGGGTACTCCACACTTCCCGGAACTGGAGCCTAACCATTGAATACAGTTTAACATTAAGACACCCCACACACAAAGTGTGTGTGTGCAACCTCTTTGCAGAGGATACAGTTGGTGTATTCTAATACCTGCCAACAGGCTTTCCAAAATGGAAAGTTTTAAGCATGCAAAGAAATGAAGAAGTTCCAACATCAGCCTCTAAGAAAGGTTGTAATAGTATTTACTAATTAGTTTTCAAGCACAAAATTAAATCTATAACTATGAAAAAAAACAAACAACTACTTTCCTGTACATCAAACTTACTTTTGGCATTATTTTCCCTATAATCTAATTATTTCATATAAGTTATAGTCTTCATTTAACTATAAGAATAATATTTCAGATGAGAAAAATGTTATTCGTATGTTATGAAGTAATTTGATTTCAATGAGCATATTCATTGGTTTATTATCAGATGACAAAGTATATTTAAGATGCTGTCATCTGACCTTGTATGTAAACTATAATAAAGAAGCCATAAATTTGTAATTTAGGCGCCTCTGGTGGTGTAATGGTTAGCAAGCTCGGCTAGCAAACCTACACGAGTGAGTTCGAGTCTCATTGGGTGCCCCTTTCATATGGCCTTGTGCCACATCTAAGCAAAAAGCTTAGTAAATTTCCATAAATTTGTAATTTACTTGGTTCTTCTAAGTCTGTCAGAAGGTCATGATTATTTTTAAATAATTACATAATTACAAGTAAAAGACATGTATTTGTCATGAAATTTACTTATCAAAATCTAAATACAAGAATCAAATGTTTTAACAAAAAATAAATTTGCTATATTCAACCAATATATCCAAGAGAACATGATTTTAGACTGAATGATTTGGCACTACAGTAGATCATTAAGAAAAAATTGCACTTATTTCAATTAAACAAAGAATTTGCATTTGTTAAAAGTTGTCAGTTTGTTCTCCATCTTTGAGGAAGTCTTAACTTTGTGAACTAATGTATCCAAGACAAAAGATTAAAAGGGCCAAATATGACAAAGCAACTCTTTACTGTATTCAAATTGATGAGGTGTGATAACATGTGATCATCCCGACTGTCATTGACAAACTTAATTCTGTGTTGCTTTGGATGAGTCCTTATATATGATATTAACATGTGATAATAAAATAAGGTCTCAAACCTGTACATGTGTGCTCCTCACATTAGAAATGAATGCTTACACAAAAGACATGAAGCAGCCAATTCCCTTTGTTTTAGATAAGTGAAAGTCATTATATTTATCATCCAAAACAATATGAAAATGAATTTTACGCACATCAACAAATACAACTAAAAAGTTGTATAGTGAATTGAATTACCATGACCAGAAAATCTGGCAAGCACACATGCATGACATACAGAAATACTGGACAGCTGTTTCGACCTTATTAGGTCTCACCAGCAGTGTATACCATGATCTCTACCACTGGAGATCGAACCAGCGACCACAGATTGCAGAGCTGAAACACTACAACTAAGCCAACAGTCCATATCACACACAAGTGATGCCAAATAACTAGTCATAGTAATTGCACAGCAAATTAACCTGAATGCGTCTTGTAAGTTAAATCTGTACTCTTTACAGAGGACACGGTCACCTCCAGGGCCACGTCTTCCCAAGAGGATTGAAAATACGCATCCGCATAATTATTATGACCGCAAGGACAAGGTGTATATTTTTTCTTTTTTTAGTAGAGGAATTATATTGTGGAAAAAATATACATAAAAATTTGTAGAAAGTTATTTAATACTATATTTTTTATTGGTATAAAAGCAGGATTGTTAGTAACATTCTACAGTGAAATTTGGTTACTTCTTTTAAAAAAGAAACTGAAGTCAAAGGCAATAATGAGTAATAAAGAGTTTCTTTGCTTTTACAATTATTTTTCAAAAGATTTTAGATGTTTATAATATATATAATTTTTTAGATTCTTTTTCAAGATTCTTTTATCTGTAGTAATGATGTTATCATAATTTTGAATTATCAAAATTATGATAACATCATGACAATAGATAAAAGCATTTTAGAATTAATAAGTCTCTCATAGAAAGAATGTTCTTTCTTGAGTAAGAATGAAAATAGAGATGAAAGATAACTTACGTGGTGTGCTCTGGGACACAGGTGACTGGCTTTTGTAATTGGGAAGAGCCATCCTGAAATATGGATGTCTAAAAATGATAGAAAATTTATTAAAATTGTAAAACTAAATCAATATTTGAATGAAACAAGCAGAAAGAATTGTTGACAATTTTACAAAATTGAATGAGAGAGAAAGAGAAAATATACAGGCAAAATATTTGAAAGGATAATATAATTCAACTTTATGAATATTAAATTAATTTGCTCTTTCTGATGGTAAACATTATATCTCCAAACTTAAAATCATCTTAATTCGCCATACAATTTTGAAAGAGGTGTAAATCCATAGTTTGTTATTTGAAAGGAATGGAGAGGATACATTTAAACCCAAGTACAATCTTGATGAATAAGGAACTTTTCAACTAATTTGTATATGTTTGTCTCCAACAAAACCCGCCAAAATTTGATCATCTGATTGGTTAGAGTGAAGAGAGGTCTTTTTTTTATGATATTTTTAAAAAGAGAAACACATTAAGTAAATGATTGTTGGGGTATGAAAAACTTGTCTAAGAAATATACACTAAAGCTCCAAAACAACTTATGAATCTATTAGATTCCCTTCTAAATAGATGTCCATAATGTCAAGGCTTTTATTATTGGCTTCCAGTAAATAAAGACGAATAAGGAGAATTAGTTTGATAGAAACACTTTAACAGTGTAACTCACCCAGAGCTTACAGGTATTTTCATATAAATAGAGATAGGACGAGTCTATTAAACTGACTTAGAAGTACCCAACAACTCCCCCTGTAAAAGGGAGTTATGGTTTCATAGTAATCTATTCAAGAACTGTGTTTGCCTTATGTTAGGGATTTCATCAATTGTCTTGCCATTTAGCAAATTCACATTTATTATTGAATTAATAACTTCAACTGCTGAGTCAGATTCTGTTCGCAAAATGCAATAGTAAATTGTCTGAAAATGTTAGAGCCTTCTGTTGATATCTTTTGAACCATTCTTTTGTTAGAGTTTTTTGTTGTTTTTTTTTCTTTGGAGAGGACCTTTCTCTCCTTTTTGTTTTTCTTTTATGCTAACTATTTTGAAAAGACATATCCAACAATAATTACATTTTTTCTCATACATGGGGCATTTCTTGTTACACCTGTAATAGCTTGGATGAAGGTATTTTACTTTTTGTTGCATTTCATTTTTCCAGCTTTTCCTTTGTCTTTGTACTTACTTTTGGGTGACCTAGTTTGTTTTTTTTACCATTAATGAAACCTATGCTTTAGGATATCTTCCAAGTTCTTTTGCAACAAATTCTTTGTAAACCTGTTTCATTTTATTCTTTTAAGACTCAATTTTTTATTGAGAAGTTTGATTGACTTACAAATAGAATTAATTGATTTGTCCAATAAATCAAATATTTACAACCAGTCCTTCTCCAATAAATTCAATGACTTTCCTTGAACAACATAGGCTTTAACTTTTAGGGTTTCCTCACAGAACACGACATTGCAATTAATCCCACCTTTTATTTTGCACCTGAAGCACCATGTGCTTGGCAATTTTTTCCCCATTTTGGGAGTCTGTATTTTTTTTCTGAAAATAAGTGTTGAGCTAAAACTTGAAAAGGTTTTTTTGCTACATATGAACTTGCACAAATTTACTGTTTAGTGCATTTTTCCTTTCTTTAGTTGTTAATAACAGATTCCTTTTCTCTACTACCATTTTTATTTCACCATTCTCAATAAAACTTGGTTCTGTCCTAATTTTTCACAACAAAATCATTTCTGGTTTTTAAAGAGGTAATTCATTTTAAAGTGTATACCCCCAAATCTGTAAAAGGATAGATTACTTAGTAGGTTTTTTTTTTTTTTTTTTTTTTACTGCCTAGACCTTCATCTTATTTTCAGGTTCTTTGATTAGAAAGGGGTCCCATTTTTAAGTGTAATAATCTCTGATATTCACTGGACATTATTTGTGAGTTTATTTCTGGTCTTGTTCAAGTTTTGCTAACATTTTTGTTTTTATCTTTTTGTTTTCTGAAAATTTCAGACTATTGTCTTCATCTTTATTGTTATTTCCACAATGTTTCGGCCAATATGTTCTCCGGCCTTCTTCAGGGGTTTGTCGAACTTGGGAACCTTCCTGGAACTCTGATCTACGTACTTTATTGAATCCACGGAGTCGCCAGTTCTGATTCCGTTAGCCATAACTGGGTACAAGTGTTAAGTATTCCTGTATTGTTACTTGCCTGCAGTCAGGATTGAACGTGCAACCTCCAGATGATTGTCCCCTTAGAAGCTTAGGGAACCAACGCCTATAACTGTTATGCTATGTGTCCAGAAGGAGTACATGTACAATGTACATGGTGTTTAAAAGGTTGGAAGAAAAAAAAATTTTAAGACTATTTTTTCTTTGATTAGTTGAGGTGGTGAAGAATAACTAAAAAAATCAGTTATCATCATCTTTACAATAAATTCTAAGATTAGGCATTCACACCATTATGGTTCAGATAAGTCAAAAATTAATTCAAATTACTTTTTCTCCAAACAAGCCAAATATAAACTTTGAAAAATCAACTTAACTTATCTATTATAATGAGTGTAAAAATTATTAAGTAATTACTGTTCATTACAATTATTTTCACTGAAATCAAAATCATTTTCCGTAGTAAACAAATTTAGACACTTTTCAAGAGGCTCACAAAATTATATATATATATATATATATATATATATATATATTATATATAAACTAAAAATACTTTTCTTTATTCCCTTTATCTGAAAAATTAGATACATTATAAAGGGAGATAACTGAGATTTTCCTAAAGTTTTCTCACTGACAAAAGAATCAAAATCAGTTGAGATTACTTGATCGATTTTAATATTGAATTAGTAACCAACAAAACTTGTTTTTGTCGCCTCTTCTGTCATTTGAGGAAAGAAGCAAGGCCATGATCACATCTTGAAAAATTCATTTTTGATTAAGAGATAAAAGCTGATGATGATGACTAATGAAAGTGTAAAAAAAAAAAAAAAAAAAAAAAAAATTAAGTTTGACCAAAAATTGCAGACAAATAAAATACCATAAAATATCTTTAAATAATCATTCATTAAAATCTACATAAAAAGATTAGGTTAACCAAATTATTTAAATGATTATCTAAACACTTCTAAAAGTGCAAATAAAATATGGTTGAAGCAAAAGAAAGAAAAGAAGTCATAAAATGAGGTCGTTCATTTTTTGCATCAAAAGAAAATATTGTCAGGCAGAATATTTTTAAAATTTTATACTTAAGCATACTTAATATTTTAATATCTTAAAAAGTGGATTTTAAAGAAATCTTATATATCTACTTCTAGAAGGTAGAAGAAATTTTTACTGGTAACCAGTTTTATTGTTTTAAGGGAAAAGATATTTATGCTGATTAATTTTTAAGCAAAAGAAAATATGAATTGGAGAATACAAGCCCCTATTTTGAAAAATGGAATGTCTTTTCTTCCATAAAATGATGATTTAAACAAATCTATGATCATATATATATAATTCCACACCCACATTAAAAAAAAAGATTCGTTCCTTTCCCAATACTAAAATTTATTCAGCCAAGATGAAAATATAAACAAATACATATAAAGATGTGAATTTTTCGAAATGTTAAGATGAAAAATGAAGTGAAAAAAAAAGAAAAAAAAACCTTTGGTTTCTTTTGTTATCGTCATCTTTTTATATCATTTTTTTGTAGTAGTAAAAGAGGAAAAAGCCAGAGCTTTTTAATAATCAAATCACAGCCTTAAAAAGCCTAAATATTAACATTTTAAATAAAAGTCGATATTTACAATTATTTTAAGAAAAATTTATAATCGACAAAAAAGCTTCGAATTTTAAATGAATAAAACAAAAAAGTTCTTTTTTTTTTTAACAAAAACTATTTCATGACAATTTTATCATAAAAAAGACTTCAGACTGCGTTAAAAGATTAAAAATGTACATTTTAACCAATAATCTCGAATCTAATAACTTACGAGGAGATATCTGAAAATAAAATAGTCCAAAAAGAAATACTTTCTGATATAAAACCTAACTTACCTCAACCCTGAGAACAATGGCTGCGTTTAACGCTTAAAGTCTCGAACGAACATTCGAAACAACATTTCGATAATCTTTTTTTAACTATTAATATTAATAATTTATTTCATGATAAAATATTATATTTTTGATAATTCAGAAATAAATTTAAAAATTTTGATAGAAAAACTTGAACATTTTTATATCTTTAATCTCGTTCATGTGGCTCGAGATTTCAAATTGGCGGCAAAATTTTACACTGGAGGCCATCCACATTGTTTTTTTTTAATTCGGTCGAAGCAAACAGGTATAAATTATTTTTTTTGCTTAATCTATCTTTTATTTGAGAATGTCCAGTATTATTGATTTAAATGATGTAAAATTAGACATACATTTATATGTCTAGATGTATCGTTATTGTTTCCTTAAGCGAACTCACCCTCCTAATCCTGTTTGATTTTTCTTTTAAAAAGATTTGAGATATCTTTCAGACGAAAATTTTCGAGATCACAGATCGTTTGTCTTATTCATTCTAAAACAAGTTTATTTTTTTAAAGTAAGAACTAAATAAAGCTCATTTGGAAAAAAATATCAATTCGCAATCAATAATTGCTTTGTTTATTATGTTTTAAAAATAGATTTTTATATTTGTTGAGTTAAATCGATAGATTTTTCTCATTTTCGTTAATTTTATTTGATTTTGCCATTGTAGCTTTAATTGATCTATTGTTTTTCTTTTTATAATGTAAAGTTTTAAATAATTTTTTACTGTTTAAAAAATAATAATAAAGAAAAATAAGATATTGACGATTATTTGGAATATGTCGGTAAAATAAGGGAGGCTACTTTGACTTTGTTAATTACAAAATTGCAGTAATTTTTTAGTTTCGGAACAATTTATATTTTTAATTTTTCATTTATTCATTCATGTCAGAAAATTATTGAGTTTTTCAATTTACAATCAAAACAATTTTGTTGAAATTAATCTGAAATATTCATGGTCGGTATTTACTAATTTCAGCCTAGACTGGCATAAAGCTAAAATTATGGGACACGAACTAGCTGTATTTATTTATTTACACAGTTAAGCTTCGTTTAATTTCGGCACAAAGCCAGAGTGGTATGGGATCAAACCCTCTAATCACTCATTGCTAGCATGGATCGCTAAACATAATTACAATTTCACTATGTAAGAAGCCGACTCGCTATATGATTTATTTATTAAGTTGAGATGAGTTGTGAAACAAAACCAAAAGTATTATGTAACCAATGAGACTCCAACTCTTAATTAATCGTCTGCTAGTCTAAACCGATAACCATCACCCCAAAGAGTTTAGCTATAGTTTTAGACTAGCCTGGTAACTATTGCTTTCAAATAGACAAATATTCATAGTTTAAGAACAAATTTTTGCAACATCTCTTTCGTTTTTGTATGTTTGCTTTTAATGGCATATCAACCCTCATGGGTTATTTAATGGCAAAGCCACCATTGTAGAACAGTATCGTTACTATTTAAGCAATAGCCTTTCCCTTCGGTGTGAATCCGACTAATTAATCAGCACGACTGAAGTTCGAACTTGCTTACTACGGATGTCATGCCACAGAGTTTCCGCACTCTTTTATTTTGTAATGTCTTAGGTACAACATTAAAATGCTTCTGATGATGCGGCTCCACTTTTGAAAATCTGGGGAGTTTGGAGTACCTCTTTATTGCCATTACTCCCAAGTCCACCCTAACCATGAGTGGTAGTATCTTTTAGTGACCCCTATATGCATCAAGTAGATGTTTAAAAATTATTGTTTGATTGATTTTGACGGCATGTTAATCTGTCTACAAATAATTTATAAAACTCACACTCCCAAGATTTCAGAACTGGAGCCTCCCCCATCATGTGTAGTTAAGTATCATATCCAGGACACCTCTTTTGAAGATACAGTAAGTGTATTCTAAGCCCTACCAATGGTATGTTTGAAAATTATTGGGTATAGTGTTCACCAATGGTTCAGGAGACCTGGGTTTAATCCCAGGTCATGTCATACCAAAGATTTTAAAAATGGTTCTTGATACCTCCTTGCTTAGCACTCAGCAATATAAGGTATGTATCAATGGTAAAGTGGAGAAATCCAGGGAAAAGAGTAGCTCTGTCCCTTACATCTCAGTGTAGTAGCTATTGAAAAGGGAGCCTCCTGGTCGCCCTCGACTAGGATCGCCAACTTTATATAGGAATACTTGAAACCATATAACTGTATGCTTATTATTAATATTAGATAAGAATACTTGAAACTATATAACTATTCTAGGTTCATTCTGAGTGGTGGTACCTGTTAGACTCTCATCTATGGGTCAAATAGATATGTTGGTGAATTATTTGTAATTGATAGGAATATTTGAAACCATATAATTGTGTGCAAACAATTGATTTATTATTATTAATATTATTATTAAATAGGTATAGTTATTTGAAACTATATTGCCCAGTCGGCTGGGGCTGTAGAATACACCCACTGCTTCTCTGCAGAGGGGTAAGACCCCCCCCCCACGAGTGTCCTGGATATGACACTAAACAATCTGATGGTGAGGTTCCAGCAACGCTAGAGCTTTGGGGAATGCAGAGTACCCCTTCATTGCCATCGCTCCCAGGTCCACTCTTTTCGATTCTATCATCCCAGCCTTTTGTCACTGCAGTTGCCAGGTGCTTTATAAATGCAACTACCACTCTGAGCCACCCACATACAGGGAAGTGACCAACAAGTTTCCCGCAGAGAGAAAATACACGTCAACAGGTTAATCTATTAGGGATTTCCGGAATTTGACTTCCTCGTTTCCATCGAAGAGTGCCAGACTTGCAAGCCAAGGTCTCTAGCTCCATCTCTCAGTCGCACCGGATCCTTGGAAACCAAACCATAGTCTAGGAAATGTTGCTGTACACTTGACGCGGGAACACGGTTTTCATTAATCAAAATGTCATCAACATACGCTGATGTGGCACTTTTGATTGTATGGTCTTGAAATACAATAGCGTCTATAACAGACTTCATAATAAGTGGCGCCACATTCAGTCCAAATCCCAACCATGTAAGACAGAAGCGCTGACCCCTAAAAATGACTGTTTGAAACGGCCATAGCGTCTTGTCAACGTGGATTTAAAGATATGCATTCCGCAGGTCTAGAAGCGACACATTGACTCCTTGTCACTGCCACTCTCTTAGTTTCTGCGCGCACACTTCTGCATTGGCAGTAAAAGCATCCACAAAACTGTTCAATTCCCAGAAGTCAAGCACCGGACGCACCTTCTGCTTCTGCTCCTGCACGCCTGCCATTAAGAGAATTAAACCCTTGGGTGGGCCAAGTTCTTTTTCTGAATATGGCAGCAGCCATCCATTCCGCTGCCACTGTAGGATCTCGTTCTTGTAGGCATCCCTGGCATGACAGGGCACTGCATATTCCTGCACACTATTACTCAGTTCGCTGGGAGAGTGACTGTTAGCCCATTTCAATGACGCAGTCCATTCTTTGTTCCAGCAATCATACGTCATGCTAAAGTCTGGCTCATCAATAGAGATGGCAGCACATCTGTTCAGGCATCCAAAATGTGCTTCGCCTGATTCTGTTAGGTAAACACCACCGAGTAACTTGATCATATCGATCCCCAATTGCAAATCGAAGCCCAACAGCTGCTTATCTACAACTAATGCCTCGATGTCGACAGCTGGGACTCGGCCAACCTCCACTTTTATTTTGCTGTATCCTCGGCAATTCAGTGTCCTTCCGTCAGCTGTTAGGACTCCCGCTGATTTCCGTTTCCAAAAGTGACACACGGCTTTACTCACCAACGTTTGTGAGCACCCGGAATCAATCAACGCCGTGCACTCTTACCCATCTACACGTACTTTCATGGAGGGAAGTTTCCTAGTGTTCAGTTGATCAGGGAGGAGACTGATGCTGATGCCTCTTCCCCTTTGGCATTTCCCTGGCACTGCGATGCTATATGTCCAAGGCCACTGCACCTGTAGCAACGCGTCTTACGAACCTTGCGCATCCGACTGTCCGGTTTCTTTTGGCGATCCTTCAAGCAGTCCCTTGCCATGTGGTTGGGACCACCACACCTATAGCAGGCAAATTTTCTATCATCACCGCATCTTTGATTCTGAAGGTGTTCGACTGGCAGAGGCAGCGGCCAATTCTACAGGGCCTTCGTTGTCAGTCTCACTCTGGTCAATAGCTGTTCCGCACTCATCATTTCCATCCTGGATGAGGCACGTAGTAGATGTTTAATGTGTTGTGGTAGTCCAGAGATGAATGTGCACGTTAACCAACGTTCGGGCTGCAGTCCCCTAACCAACCGGGCCAGTCGTCATAGCTCAGCAAAAAACTCGTCCACCATCTCACCCGGGCGAAGTTGTCGAGTAACGAACTGGTCATATGCATTAAATACATCAGCAGCATACACAGTTATGAGGGCCTGCTTGATCTGTTCCGCATCCGCTTTCTCCTCCGCGCTAAGTTGCCTGTATATAGCCAAAGCTCCCCCTCGCAATCTCAATGGCAGGACGCGCTCAACATTCTTCATAGCGCAAAGCTTGCACACAAGTTCAACATTTTCGACCCACTCGACAATAGGCATGTCAGTCGCAGCACCACTAAACTCCGGAATCAGCCGGATGTCGAAAATCTTGCCCTCCATCGCCAAAAAGTAGTATCTCGCCGAAATAGCTTGTAGTTTGAAAGACTTGAATAACACCACAGACACATGCAACATGCCTTCTGTACAAAACTGTCTCCATTTCTTCGAGTGAAGAGATACCCGAGAGTCTGCGTTACTTTACGCAAGATTAAGTAAGTACAAAAGCGACTGTGCATTGCCATTTTGGCATTTTTTTGGTTTTCCTTTTGAGCGACTGAAACGTACAAAACACAGCCACACACAAGTCCGGTAAGTCACGATTTTCCCTGCACAAACAATCTCATCCAGGTTTTGAACTTGAGTTGCCTAGTTCATTTCGAACAATGATAACCATTATGTCAGGAGTGCTTCTTTTCTATGGTGTAATGGTCAGCAAGGTTAGCAAACTATTTTTATCAAGTTGGAATCTCACAGGGTGACCAGTACTTCTGGCCTTGTGCCAAACTAAGTTTAGTAAATGACTACTTATTACCGATATTGTAAAACTAGTTTTAAAATCTTTTTTAATTTGATTGGTATTCTCTGACACAACATAATCAGAAAAAGGTCTTTTTTAGAACTTATAGTCTTTGCTTTATTTAAAATGTATCCTCTTTTTAAAGTAATACTAACTTTTTGATATTTCCAGATTCTCATGCTGCAAAAGTAAAAATTCTCCATGATGGCTTCTAATGAGTTTAAGGTGAAGTGCATTAAACCTGAAGGTACTGAAGTATCCATAAGATACACAGAAGCTTTTAATGTAAGTATTTTGAGTTCTTTAACAAAATGATTTTGTAGTAAAACTTGTGTCTTTATTTAACAGGTATACTATCTTCCATTTTGGGTTCAATGTCTATTTTTGTCTTGGGACTTAGTTTAACTTTTGACATTCAAGTGTGTAATTATTCAAATATAACTTTCACTACTCTGAAATGATTTCATAGAGTTGGGAGTGACTTGTTGGCACTTGCTAGGACATAAAAGCTGTCAATTGTCATTTATGTCCAGATGATGAAAGAAGTTGACAAACATGCATTTATAATTCGGTTTCCACATTTATTAATGTTTTAATAATTCAGACTGGCTATCTAAGCTAGTTTCTAACTGTAATTCATAAGGAGTAAAATTTTTGCATCTTCTAAATTTTCTGTTGAAGCCCCTCAAAAGGTCTTCTAAAACAGTGAAGGCCTTAAAGCAAGTCTGTGTCTATTGTTCTCATACCAACTAACTTATCAAATCTAACCAAATACCACAAATCTAGTCAATCTGTAAATGCTGTAATGTTGTAGGTGTCTCAAAGAAAGTTGAAGATAATGAGATGAAGTTGTTCATATCAGGAAAGGAAAAGTCAGATTACAAAAAATATCACTCAGTTTATTGCTAATGTTACAACCTCCCTCTGGGCTGGTCTCAAAAACAGGAAGATGAGAAGTCAATCAAGGAAAGCTCTATTCTTTCACAAATCATAATCTCCACCCCCCCCGCCCATAGCAACAGGGGCAGTTTCACTTAGCCTTGACATTTACATTATGACTTGTTGCTCTCTCAGTAACTGACTGATCCTTTTTAAAAATTCACAAATCTTCATATTGGACTGTCTCTTGTGAAACTTCTCATGAAGTTGGTGTTCAGAGGCAGCCACTACAACACCAATGTGAGTTTTATTTTCCCAGACTTGACAGTCAGACCATTAACCTGTATCATGTCAATTTTTACCTCTGAAAATATCAAACACATTTGCCATCTGTAGTGCTGAGGATTGTGGGAGACCATTACATTACAAACCTTCTATCATTGTAAGTGTAAAAAAATATAACTCTGCCTTCTCAGCTGTTCATTTAGCTATAACATATTAATGAGACAAAACTCGCGTTTACATTTATCGTAGCATTATCAGAACAAAAGTCAATTACCAAGTTTATTAGCAATAAGATCTTTTACAATGATTTTTAGTTACACTTGGTGTCCCACATTAGTGGCCTTTGTTTTCAACTCATCTAAGCTTTGTAAATGCTCATAAAATGTTAAATGTTGTTCGGAATCAGATCCTGTTGCTAAACTACCTTTTAAAGCCAAACTGCTTACTGACTTATCAGGTGCTGTTTATAGTAGCAGCCAAAATTCATAACTAAAAATTGGGCAGGCAAAATTAAGAGAAATGACTATAAAATGAACACCAAATAAATAAAGCTTAAGAACAAGAAGGAAAGAAACCATTTTATCTTTATTCAATCAATAAGTGACTTCTGTCCCACAGTCTAAAAGCTGCTGTTCACCTGAAATTGAAAATAAAGCAAACACAAGAATCATGTTGACACGGTAAAAGAATCTATTAGAAACTTTGATTCAAAAAAGGGGGCAAAACAAACTTCATCAAAGATCAGTAATACAGAAAAAAATGAGAACACATCCTCAGGTCTTAAATTCTCTCTTCATGTAGTGCCATCTCTTGTGTATTTCATCCCAGTGATCCACTAGCTACTTCATACTGTCCCTAAGACACACCTTTTTTCCCCCTGGGTTTCCTCAGTGAATTGTCCACTTTTTTTTGTACACCGGTGTTATTCAAACAGCTCTTTCCATTACTGTGACATAACTGTTCTAACCAATGTGAGAAAGAAAGAACTTGTAATTATAACAAGATACATACAGATCTACTTTGGCAACTAAAGTGAAAAATGAGAAACATGTAGTGACTCAATTTTAACTTTTACATGATATACAGTGTGTTTGGAAATGACTTGAATAATATAGACACTCATCCAAATTCTTGATATAACTAAGAAATGCTAATTAGAAACCTTTTACTCCTGCCTAAATAAAAGTATCAATATCATCATGAACCACTGTTACTACAGAACCTAATAGATTCATGGCTCTTCTTATAAGTTTTACTTAATAATAGTAGTAATAATAGACTTTAAAATGCAAAAAATAGTGATACTGGCAATTCAGATTTGCCAAAAAGAAGCAATCAAGTAATTTCCTTTAAATAAAAAACTGAAAGTTCTTGATTTAATATGAAAAGAAATTATAATTGAAGTTAAAATTTATAAGGTGTTTGAGCTACATAGAAAGAATTAACCAAAGTTTAGATGTTAGAATTAAACCACATATCCCTATGAAAATATGCAATTTTACTGGAAGCCTGATTGATAATCTTAGAAATACGTATGGGTCTTCAATTGCAGAACACCTTTATAAATAATCATGACTGTGCTGAAAAGTTTACTGTGGACTTTTTCTTTATATTGAGTGAGTCACGCTCTTCATTTCATTTGAAAGTATTGGAGAGTATTCATATTTTGTCTGGCAGACTCTGTAAACCGAGAGAATGTCTGCTCGGACTTAATATGATTTCCATATAGTCTCTAATACAATATTTTTTTCCATAAATATTTCCCATATTTTGTTTTATTATTCTATGCAATATTTTTCTTGGTTTAACTCTGTTAAGTGAGGATGAAACTGGTCAGCTCACTTGTCACCTCTTTTTTTTTTTATGCTTTTAGTTCCATCATGAATGAAATTTTGTGTGTGTGTGTGTGTATATATATATATATATATGTGTATATATTTGATTAAACAATATAGACATTTTTCATATACATAATTTTGTATTTATCCTTTCAAGTTACCATATCAATGTTATATCTGGCAGGAAATGTTTAATAAATCTTCTATAATTATTTGGTTCCCTAGTACTTTCTGCCCAATTTTGGTCCATCTTCAGGTAGTGTGAATGTTGCAAAAGTGATGTAACCTTTGCATGTACATTACTACTTTGTAAGAATTGAGCATTTACTGTTTATACTGGTGCATTGTTGTTGCATTTGTTTTTAAATTTGATTTTTATACATATATATATATATATATTCCTGAGGGGAATATACTCAGTATAAATAAGACTCCATACGAAGTGTAAGTATAACAAAGTTATTGTTCGAAAGTACAACATAAATAATATTTGGACACTCGATTGTATCTTGAATGCCAGAGTGGGTACTCTCATTTCACACTTGGTTACCACTTACTCGCGTCTTTTATAGACTGAGTAATCCATTCACATGGGGTTTCAGGATCTTTCACTATATCACCTTCCGAGCTAAATTCTTCATCGAATTTTGCTTTCAGTATTTCTTTCTTTTGGAATTAAGACATAGGTGTTTAGTCCTCTTCCTTTTCCTACTACTAATTCTACTCTCAGTCCGTGTACTTTCACATTTAGAAGAATCAGTATTTTTGCCATGTGTGCATTTTTGCCAACTAAGAAAAATGCACAACAACCCAACCTTAAAACTTTATGGATCAGAAATACCAGTTGTTAACCAATATAAATTCCTCAGTGTTATTTTTGATAAAAAGCTCTCCTTCATTCCACATATTCAGTATTTAAAAGACAAATGTAACAAAACATTGAAGCTCCTTCGTATAATAAACCACAAAGACTGGGGTGCAGATCAGCACATCTTGCTGAAGCTGTACAGAACATCAATCTGCTCCAAGATTGATTATGGCTATTTTGTATATGGAGCAGCCAGAAAAACTTACTTCAAACCATTAAATACAGTACACCATGAAGGATTGAGACTCACCTTGGGGGCTTTTAGAACATCCCCAGTGGGGAGCCTTTATTCTGAAGCGTATGAACCTCCTCTAAAACTCAGAATTATAAAATTAGGACTACAATACTATTGTAAACTAAAATCACTCCCGACCAATCCAGCTCATGACTGCATTTTTTACCCTAAACAGCAGAGCCTATTTGATCAAAAAGAAAAGGCCATAAAACCTTTTGGCCTCTGTATGAAACATATATTGGAAGAGACTGACATTTCACTCACAAGCATTCATGATACCATACATCTAAGCTCTCCCTCTTGGCTACTAAAGCAACTTGTCGTTATCCTTGACTTAAATAAACTACCTAAAAACAAAACTCATCCTTTAATATACCAAGAGAAACTAAACAACATCCAGGAAATTTATCCAAACTATCAATACATTTACACAGATGACTCCAAAAGTAATTTTGGAACTGGATGTGGAGCAGTTCTCCAAGAAATCTCTGAAAAAATGCCTTCTAAAAGAAGCCTCCATATTTTCTGCCAAAATCTATGCTATAAACTTGGCACTTGACCTAATTTCAACAAGTAACTCCAAAAAATTTATTATCCACTCAGACTCCATCTCGGTTCTTCAATCACTCAAATACACCAAATTGGAAAATCAGCTAATTGTTAAGATCTTCAACAAACTCAACTCACTGATCCATAGCAAAAAGATGATATTTTGCTGTATTCCAAGCCATATCAGAATTCAGGGCAATGATAAAGCCAACTCATTAGCTAAAACTGCAATCAACATGACTCCCGATAAAAACGTTAAAACTCCATATACTGACCTCAAACCTAAAATCAAACAAATAGTAACCAAAAAATGGCAACAATTATGGGATGAAAATCCCCACAATAAGCTCTTTCAAATACAGCCAATTTTAAAAGAAAGGAAGCTGGATCCTAATAATACTAGAAGAGAAGAAACTACCCTTTCCGACTATGCATTGGACACACTCGACTGACTCACTCCTTCATTCTTAAAGAAGAACCTCCCCCAAAATGTCCATGTGGAAACCAATACTCAATCAAGCACATTTTGATAGAATGCACGAAACTCATCCACACCAGGAAAAAGTTTTATAAGGCGAACAGCATGAAGGAACTATTTTAAAAAATTGCTCTCAAAAACATAATCAACTTCTTAAAAACAATTGGCCTCCTATTAAAGACATAGACTATGTTACCAACACCTTTGACCATTAAGTTTATACAAACAAAAAGCTTTGACATTTATATATACACGCACACATATATATCAGAATTTAACACTCAATGACCCTTAAGAGATCAATTTGCCATAAAACCCAACTATCACCAACCTAAATGTTTGCATTTACAAATCATATATATGATATAGCTGTAAAAAGGCTCTGGTATTAAATAACCTATAGAGGTTGATATGCCATTAAATCCAACCAACACACACACACACACATTTCTCATTCTAAAAGTGTTATTTTTAATGAAACAAGTTAAGCACCTCAATGTTTTTATTTATCATACTAAATACAAGTCTTCCACCGTAACTTTGACCCTAGTATAAACAGATATCTTTTGAAAAATTGATTTGAAGGCATTTTTCTTCTTGAGTACTGAGCATGAATAAAACATTTTCCAAAAGTTACATTATACTACCACTTGAACTCATATTAGACTATATTGTGTTGAATTACTGTTTGCTAGATACGACCTGTTTTACCTATGCAGAGAACAATTTTATCAGTCACCAGCTTGTATCACAACAACTGTAAAGCATGGAGGAGACTCTGTTATAGTGTGGGGGCTTTTTGCAAATTGGAAAGTCAGGGATTTGCATCAAGTGAAGAGCAAATTGAATCAGACCGGCTATCACAACATACTGCAGCATCATGCAATCCCATCTTGAATACAGCTTGTGGGTCAAAGATTTGTACTCATGCAAGCATACTAGTAAACTCTGCCAGAAGTACATTAAAAGCAAAGAGGAATAGCATGTCCTTCAACTGATGTCTTGGCTGTTGCAATCAGCAAAAATTTAAGAAGTTTTTTGTGTTAATTTGTATTTAATTTCTTTACTACAATAAATAAAACCATTGTGGTGCTTAACTTGTTTCATTGGAAATAACACTTTTAGGATGAGAAATGAAAAATTTTGAGGGTGGTCAAATACTTTTGACTGGTAATGTGTGTGTGTGTGTGTACACACACACACACACTACTATACAGATCTTGACAAGTAAGCTTTTCTTAGGCAAACCAAATTACCCTCAAAATAATAACCCAATAAAAAACCACTTTTTAGGCAACACAAGCTAAAGAAAGAAGATAGTCTAAGTAAAATATCTAAGAAACCAACTATATAAAACTTAAACTAATCAATCTATCAGCATACAAATTAGTCATAAATCAAATTGATTTACTTCAACTAGATCTAAAATTTTGTCCCACCCCAAAAAGCCACATAGAATTAAAAAACAACCTCAAAGAATTTGAATAAAAAAATAGATTGATGGAGAAATTTGATAAGAAAAAAAATACAGACTCCCCCAGTAAAAAAATTCAATAAAATTCTTCCTGGACAAAGATAACAATAGTGAAGTAAACACATTCTTTGAAAATCTTTGGAATATTAACCTAAAAGAAAAGCTACACTGAACAACCAAGTTTTAATAAATATACAGGAAAACAGCCACAACTACATGATTATAAAAGAAGCAGGCTAGGAAAGTGCAGTATTCATCTTAAATAAAACATTACTGAACAAAAATCCAAGGAATATTAAGGGATGAAACCAACTATAAATTGATACAAACATAGACAATAATGTCACATCAAAAATTACAAAATTCTGCAAAACACGCAATGAAACATAAACTAAAAAGAAGACTCCTTAGCTAACTACATCCCAAAAACTAGCAATTTTTATGGATTACCAAAAATTCACAAGCTTGAGGAAATAAGAATAGCTGTAGAAGCAAAAAATATCTGATTACACAGAAATTCTAAATCACAGTGACCTCAAATTTAGATACATAATAACAGGCCCATCATACCAATAGACATTCTACTGTAACCATTCCTATATAAGATAAAAAGCTACATTAGAGATGGTCTAATGGATATCATTTTAGGAAATGGACACGGCAACTTGAGTTCAAATCCTGGACAAAGCTGTTTGCATTTCACATAGTGCTAATATCCTTGAGAAAGGTATGAATCCAACTCTTCTCTTCAGCTATGGGTAAAATTGTAGAGCAGACTGAGCTTTTTAGCTTTGACATGGCAGCTGGTCTAGGAGAAGAAAAACTCTGAATTCAAACCTGTTAAACTCTGATTAAAAAATTGACCTTGTATCACATCCTGCTTGGGCAGAGGGATTGGTAAATATATACATTAGAGATGACATCCATTTGTTAAACTCAATACCACAAAAAAATGATCCAATGATTACATTTGATGTCACAAACCTATTCAGTAATATCTCCCTAAAAATTAGCAAAAGAGGCCAGCTCATTTTAAATAGAAAAATAACTAGAAATATTACACCTAAGGTTTAATAAAAAAATTTATCTCTGATGGCATAGAACTAATCCTAAGTAATAACTCTTTTCAATTTGACAATGTAAATTCCATCTAAACCTGAGGAACAGCTATGGAAACTGAAATGACACCAATGTATGCCACCCCAACCTTAGCATACTGAGGAGAAAATCTATTTGAAACCTCATTTTTTTTTTTTGCAACAACAATATAGAAACAGAATTTATTAGATCATGGAAAAAATAGCTAAATGATGGCTTCATATTTTGGAAATGCCCATGGAATAACATTAATGATTTACATAACTTACTCCAAAACCTTAAATAACATACACCATGGAACGCAGCTTTATGGAACTGCTATTTTTAAACATCCTCATTATAAACCAAAATTGCCAAACCCACAGACCCCCAACAATACCTCCATTTCAAAAATCATTGTCTCAAAAACTGCATAAAATCCATCCTTCCATTCTAGCATTTAGAATATGCATTATAGTCACTAACAAAAACCTCAGAGAAACTAACTTGGAAGAATTACCTGTCACCCTCTGCCAGTGGGGATATCTGGCAATACTAATAAATAAGGGATTTGAATTAGTAGGGAAAAAAAACATTAAAAGAACTATGAATCGCAAAAAAACATATCAACACAGAACCCTTTCTATATATCTCAACATACAACAAAAACAACCTAGAACTATTCACAGAAGTAACAAATCTGGAACAACTTAAAAACAATGATGGAACCAAAAACATACTTGATACAAGAAAAATCATTAAAAGTAAATGACAACCTAAAAACCTAAAACACACACTAACCTCATTTAAAATTGGGGAACACAATGCATGGAGTTTCAAAATGCAAAAATAAAAGATATGAGTATGTAATATAATCATAGAAAGTAAATGATGTACCTTTTGAAAACCCCCAAAACATTTATAATAAATAAAAATCTAAGCTACAATTCAAAAGACGTAATCTAATTAATGGAATGTTGCAATTGTAAAAAATAGACGTAGATTGACTCAGGCCCTGAACAATAGAATGTCCTTACATATAAACAAGATTAAATTACCAGAAAATAGAAAACTCCATGTATCAAAACACATTTATAAATGCAGTAATGGAATCTTTAAAATAATACCAATATACCAGACTGTTGAGTACACATTACACCAAATAAATGGAAAAAAAACTTCATTGATAAATTTATCACACAGACTCTTCAAATATATCTCTGACACATTCAACTTAGAGAGGAAGAGAGAGAGAAAAAAGATAATAACTGAATGTACATTGAATATGTATTAATACGTTCTCACAAATATTCAACTCAGAAAGAGAGAAAAGAAAAAGGAACAACTGGATGTATGTGCATGTATGCAAATGTGCACACACACACACACAAAGTAGATACTTGTAAGTACAAACATAACACACACCTCCACAAATCCCAGAATTAAAATGAACCCCCACCCCTATCAATTTTCACTGTAAAGGCTAGAAGCAGAAACTACCCTAGCCATTATTAGTCTCCAAAGGAAGACCATGATGTTTAAAACATATGTAGAACATAATATATGAAATAAAATCCTAAAATACCAAATTCAAATTTATTTGTGGACCTATTCATTTTAGAATATGTATAAAGTTTACTTTAATTTGTAAAAACCCAAATTTATATATAACATAGTAGTGTCTGTGACTGGGTTTCATGCATTTTGCATTCATCAGACAGAGTGAAGATTTAAAAAAAGAAAATACGATTAAGTGGGTGTTATTTGTGTGTATGTGTCCCTTAGTTTGTGTGCTATTGAATGTTAGTATGTTTGTGTATGTGCTGTTGCTCGCATTTGCATATGTACTGGTATGCATCTTTACATATATACACACATTTCCATTGTCTGTTGATGGGAAGGAGTGAGATGAATGAAGAGAGTGTGAGGAGAATGAAATGGATTGTTGCAATCAGAATTTCTTTTTCTTTCTAACTTTATGGTAGCTAAAGGTTTATTTTGATGTGAATGTGAAATGTCTGTTTAGTGGGGAATTTTGTTGAGTGATGATGATGATTATTAGAATCAAAATCATCATCACATTACTTTTTTTTTTGTGGTATGTTATTTATGGGCAGGTAGATAGCCAACTAGTAAATATGGCCCTGCATGTCACATTTCAAGACCAAAAGCTAATAGGCCTACTTAAAGTAAACAAAAAAATAACCCATTCATGGCTACTTATGAAATTAACCTAAAAAGAAAATTAACTTTAAAAATTGAACAGAGAAAACAGTGAGAGATTGGATTTTCCAAGATGAAAAGAAAATGTCGACACTTTTTCTCAATTTGTATGATATCCACTAGAACAGCCAAATGCATTACATTTGTTAACCATTTTTGTTAAACAAAATATCACAAAAAAGTTTTAAAATTCAATGTTAAAATGCAATTAATTATGTGTTAGCAAATTTACCAAACAACATCTATCAACAAAAACAAGCCATATAGGCAATTGAAAATCATAAAAGCAAGGTAACTTGTATTTATCCAGGTTCAGAGGCACCAAGTTTAGCAAAGTTGTCAGATAACAGACCATCGTGTCTAAAATGTACAGGTAATTTGGCACACTTCTCATGCAAATGTCTGTCTGGGAAAAGATATAAAACATGAGATGTGACCATTGGGAGGCTGTTTGATCTTGGTGATTTACTAAACTGCTACGTGAAATTCAACAACAATGACGACAATGGAGAAGTAAAAGACACAGGCAGAGAGAAACAGATATCTTCATAGCGAGAGAAGTATCTCACCTCTTGGATCAAAGTGCACACGGCTATGTCTTACTTGTTGAGTATTAAAAATATGTCTACTTTTGGAGATAAAACTTATAGCATGCTGGTCTTGTCTCTTATGAGAAGAAATCTGCATCGGGGCGAGATTTTAGCAGGTGGATGATGTAGCAAGCTTGCTGCCATTGTACCTGGAGGGGGATGCCCTCGCTCTCTATATGGAAATGAAGGAGGTGGACAAAAAGGACATCAGTCTGATTGAGGCCCGGCTTAAGAAGGTGTTTATGGACGACACGTTCACTGCATACAGAAAATTGACCATGATTAGGTGAGCTGGTGAACGTGTCGACTTATATGCTAACAAAATTGGGCAGTCGGCTAGATTGGCTGGGTTCAAGGGAGCTGAACTGGAGAGATTCGCGAAGCTGGTTTTCATCATGAGTTTCCCTAATACCGTTTTGATTGAGTTTCAACAAGCACCGAATATCGAAACCCTGACCATGGGAGACCTACTAGCGAGAACAAGAGTGTTAACAACTGGGGACCAAAGCCAGGACATGGTCGCTGCTGTGCACTCACCCCACAGTGGCATCGCACCTGCTGCTAAGAGTGGCTCCATTTCCAGTGTGATCTGCCATAGGTGCAATAGCAATGGTCACATTGCAAAAGACTGCCGGAAGCATGGGACACATTGTTTCCAATGCAGTGAGATTCGACACAGGGCTCGGGACTGTTCGGGAAACGAAACAGGGGGCAAGGCATCAGCGCCAGCCTTCTACCCCACCAAGATGTGAATGTGGCACTCCCAGCAGCGAGCATCTATGTTGACTGAGTGTTCAGCACTAATTAACACCGGCTGCTTGCGGACGATCATTGATGTGGATCAATGCTGGTCTTGGAAGAGAGCAATAGTGGATGTGATGATAATTGGAGGCATGTCTCATCTGTGCTGCAGTGACGGAATGGTAACTGTGTCCACGTAAGAAGGCACTTCTGCTAAGATCAGCATGCCGGTGGTACGTGGCAAACCACAAGGATTTGACCTGCTGTTGGAGATCAATGCTATAAAAGTGTTGGGAAGCATGATTGTTGGACCAACGGGATTGGTAAAGCTTGGCAACAGGAAATTGTTTGGTGTGCAGCCATTTCCATCGATGAACCTGATTTCACCACAACTTTCCACCATCAGAGCCAAGCCTGGACTGTGGCATGGAAGAGGTTAGAGGGGCGCACACCTGTGGGACTTGACAGCAGGGTGCCGGAATATCCGATAGCAGCAGAGATCTGGGAAGACTACGAGCGGGAGCTCCGCACATGGATGAGCAAGGGCTGGCTTGTGCCATACAAAGAGGATAAACTGATTCCCCTGATGGCCGTACTGCAGCAGACCCATTTCATGTCACGTGTGTTACAGTTCAGAAGGGTTTTCAGCGATAAAATTTATTTAAAATCGCCCTTATAATACTTTATTCTCTTTTCTTTTTGGCTTGTGTAGTCTTAAGACATTACTCTTTCATGTAATACATAAAAAATAACCATACCTATGACCATTTTTTAATAATAGTCTTGTTTCTAGCGTCATGTGCATTACATTCGAATGTGAAGGATATTTTAAACATTCTTAAACAATGTATAAACTCTGCGAATTGTGCCTTTATTTTTTTAGAAAAATGTTTTTTTCTAAATTTTTATGGAGTCTTCTTATTATTACAATAGTCCTTTTGTAAATTTTTATTCATTGGACCTCTGAGAATTAAGATATTTGTTGCCACGTGTGTTACACCTTAGCGTCACATAGCGTAACCCTAACCCATGCGAAATCTCACAGATTTCTAAAGCTCCATGAAGTGGGAAAATACTCAAATTTGGCAACCAATCAGAATAAAGAATTTTCTTAATCTTAGTTCTTGTCCTGATAGAGTTGGTCATTTGATTTGGACAACACCGTCCCTTAAAGTTCAGGCTCCATATCATAAACAATTTTCATTGAAAAGATTTCAAACCTGCACAGGTTAGTGTAAAAACCTTCTTTTTTTTTTTTCATATATGTATCATAAAAATATATAAAGTAGTTTTTTTTTAAAACTGTTTGAATGCACACATATATATAAGAATTTTGGAGTCGAAATTTTTCAGACAGCATTCATTTTTTAAGCAGCAGCAGCAGCAATAACCCACAAGGCCAGTTTAGTTTTCCATATTGTTGATAAAGAAAATGTAGTTTTGGGGTGGATGATCTCCCTGAGTGTTGAACCCGGGATTGAACCAGGGACCTTTAGATTTCAGTCTAAAGTGCTTGCGGGTTTCTTGCTACACCACTTCCCTCTTTGCGTTCCTCCTCCACTTTCCTCCTTCTCTTCCTCACTCTCCTTTTCTCTCTCTCTCTCTCTCTGTGCTTCTCTTTTCGTTCCTCTTCCACCTTTTTTCCTGTTTCTCCTTTTCTCTGGTTCTGCTTCTCGCCGAGAAACTGAAAAAAAAAACAAGTTGTCACCCGAGGAATTGATCGGTTTTTATTCACGCCACTCTACCTATAATCCATTTCCTCAGCCTATAAAAATTCCACTTGGGAGCCCCCTCTCTTTTTTCCTTTAGAATGGGCTGAAGGTGGATTATTGAAACAGTGGTGAGTATTTTTCTTTTCTTTCACATACAGACCGACTCACCGTAATGGCGGTGTTTCTTCCTTCAGATCAGATTACTGCCCTGCGCACCAGACACAAACGAACCCTCTTTTGTCGAGAGCTACCATTAGTCTCACTTTCATGTCCTCAGAAAATTATTTTCTCAACCCTTGAATATTTTAACTTGTGATGAGAAGAAAGATTATTTGTTTATTTTGTTGTCAATGGAAATTTTTTTATTATCTTTTGATAATTTTTAACATTTAGACAAGGACATATTTGAAATAAAAACATTTCTTATCAACAAAACTGAAAACTACTGGTTGCCAAATGCTGCTGTTTGAAGTTATTGGCAAATAAAACACTTTTTTGTTTTAAGTTGTTCTATCATCTCCTACCTCACACTCACATTTTTCTTTCAGTAACAACGTCTTAAGTTTAAGAAAGTATGATGTGTTTCAAGGGGAAAAATATTAAGATATTAAATGCAGCATTTCATACTATTTTTGTTTCAATGAAATGAATTTTCTAAAATAATTTCTAATTTTTTTCGTAAGCATACACCTACACTTGGTGTTAGAAAAAAATGGGTGCATTCATTTTCATTAGACTTTGAAAGTAAAACAATTCCTTGTTTTGTAAAATATTTTTCTATTTTTCTTTTTACACCTTGCTCCATATCAATACTTACTTGGTTGCTTTACTTGACTCAAAAATTTAGATCAAGAAATTAATTAGCATAATTACAAAAATAACATTTGTTATAATTAAAGAAGATAATAAAAATATTTAGCAATAAATTACTTATTTATCATTTTTATGAAACATTAGATTTTGTATCAAAACTTCTTATTGATATCAAAGGGTTAGACATATTTTTATTTCTAAGTAATTGTAAATGATAAATAGAATGTTAAGTGACTAGCTTTTTAAGTTAGAATAGAAAGTCTTTGACTTTATAGCTACTTTTTTCCATATCCAAAAAATTGTCTGTTAATTCAGTTTTCAGATGGAAACCTCAAGTGTGAAAAAAACATTTGCTGAAAGAATGATAGCTCTAAGCAAACGAAGGAAAGAAGTGGGTACATCTTTTCAAGAACAAGAAAATGCCAGGATTTCAGCCCTTCGAAAAAGTCAGCGAGAAACAATGAATATGGATCAACTAAAAGAACACCGTAAAAAAAGTTACTGAACGTGTCTGTCTCTTTCAATCACGTAAAAAGCTAAGACAGCAAGAAATCATTGAGTCATTCCCTGTCAAATCAGGCAAAAGGTTCAAGACGCCTCAATCATTGGGAAAAGCAATCCGAAAATTAGATCATAACTTGCCTAAGTCACCTACAAAACAAAGGGTTGTTGTTAATGGTTTAGCCAAGCGGGTAGGACTGGAATTGAGTCCAAAAATCACACATAACCTTGGACAAAGGATAAACCAAAGATTTACAGAAGAGAACAAAAATTTAACAGACTTTTATGTAAATACAGATGTTGTGTATACCATGCCTGGAATGCATGATGAAATGACAGCTTGGGAAAATGGGATCAAATCAAAACGCAGGAAATATTATTTAATCATGTTTTTAAAGGAAGTTTATGAGCTGTTTAAACAGTCCTACCCTGACATTACTGTAGGGTTCAGTAAATTTGCATCTCTGAGGCCAACAAATGTGTTGTTGCTTAAAGATCAGCATCCAGACATGTGCAAATGTGAAATTCATGAAAATTTTCTTCTTAAAATTAAAAGTCTAGGAATTACCTTTGATGAGCACTTTTAGCCTAGCATTCTTTGTGATGACAGTCTTGATTTGACTTCCTTGTTGCAGAGGTATTTGTGTTAATTGTCAATTGAAGAATAAGTTCACAATAGAGAAAAGCGATGCTGACATAGTTTTTTGGAAAGAATGGATAAAAACTGAAACTGGACATCTGCGAATAGACCAAAAACAAGGGTGTGTAGGTGAATTAAAAGAAGATCTTTACAGGGAATTTTCTTTTTTCAAAGAACATGTGAGAATTAAACGGATTCAGTCTACAGCATTTACAGAGGACAAAAAGAGGAGTGATTGCCATATTTTACTGTGTGACTTCGCAATGGCATAAAGTGGTGATTATCAAAATGAAGTCCAAAGTGCTTTGTGGTTTTGGAAATGCATTAATTTATTTACTGCTGCTCTGTATAGTAAGAGCCAAGTTTGCCAACCATTCTTGATAATCACAGATAGCCAAGACAAAGGAAAAAATTCTGTCTTTACCTTTATAAATGCTTTGACAGATTATATTCAATTTGAAAAAGGGGACATGCTCATAATCTACACAGATGGGCCATCATCAGAGTTTAAAAATAGATACATTGTGAAACTGGTATCTATGTTATCAAAAAATTCCAGTGCAAAGTTTCCTGGAAATATTTTGCTACATCACATGGAAAAGGTGTTGTTGATGGAATTGGTGGCTCAGCCAAATCTCTAGTGAGAAAAAGAGTCATGAATCAAGGTAAAAATGCTGTGATTGTACAAAACTCTGCTGATTTTTACAAAGCAAAAGATGACATGAAAGGAGTAACTGTTCTTCATATAAGTGAAGGACAAAATTCAGAGTTGATAAAAGAAAAGAAACTTTGGGAAGATATTAAAGATGCCTCAGGCATCAGTAAGATGCATGTTATTAGTTGTTGTGATGGTTTGACTATAGAAATGTTCAAGGCAAATTTAAGTAAGGATCCATCATCAACTATTGTATATGAAGATGAGGATGTGGACAGAAGTGAGAAACTCAGTGTAGGTGATTGGGCCTTAGTCTCCTATGATGAGAAAAAATTCCCTGGTGAAGTTGTGTCAATTATAGATACTGATATAGAAGTATCAGTAATGAAATATTCCAAAAAAGGCAAATGGTACTGGCCAGATAAAGCTGATATAATTACATACCGGCCCGAGAATGTGATCAGGAAACCGAGTCCACCTGTTTCAGTAGGAATGGTAGATATTGGGAGAAATCAGGATGTGCTTTATCATTTTCAACCTGAAATTTTTCAATAAATAAATGTATTTTATAACATTGTATGAGTATGTTATTTATTATGTTGAAATCCATTGATTATTGAAGGTTTTGAAGTGATATTTTGGCATGTAACATGCATGATGTCATGTGTGTTACACAAATTCAGTGTTCTTTCAAGAAGAAGAAAATAGCTAGATCTTTTTTTTTTTTTTTGCTATTATTTTGTTTGCAGTAATATACTAGCTTATAAACAGAAAGGATTTTTTTCCTCAGAGGTTTTATTGAAGAATGAGAAAAAAAATGTTGATTAAGCGTCACGTGTGTTACATGGACACAGGGCTAACTTTATGAAATTTTCATGTAAAAATGTGGACATGAAAGTGGGACCAACGGCAGCTCTCGACAAAAGAGGGTTCGTTTGTGTCTGGCATGCAGGTCAGTGATCTGATACAAAGAAAAGAAAAATACTCACCGCTCTTTCAATAATCCACCTTCAGCCCATTAAAGGAAAAAAGAGAGGAGGACCCCGACCGGAATTTTTATAGGCTAAGGAAATGGATTATGGGTAAGGTGACATAAATAAAAACCGACTTGTTTTTCTTTTCGGGCGTCTTTTTCTCAGCGAGAAGCAGAAACAGGAAAGAAAGTGGAAGAGAAACGAAGGAAGAAGCACAGAGAGAGTGAAAAGGAGAGTGAGAGAGAGAGAAGGAGGAAAGTGGAGGAGGAACGTAAAGAGGGAAGTGGTGTAACAAGCACTTTAGACTGAAATCTAAAGGTCGCTGGTTCAATCCCGGGTTTCGGCACAGTGGAGGAGGAACGCAAAGAGGGAAGTGGTGTAACAAGCACTTTAGACTAAATCTAAAGGTTGCTGGTTCAATCCCGGGTTCAACACACAGGGAGATTATCCACCCTAAAACTACAAAAAATGACTAACAACAGAAATTCAGGACCTCAATTATTTTGAAATCTATATATGTATCAACCTTGAAAAATATAATGAAACATAATTCTATGTTATTTATTAGTAAAAATGAATGCCTGAAAAATAGGCAATTCTTTCATTTTCTGACTTCAATAAATAGCCGATGTTTATAGCCTTGGCACAGACAACACAGAAAAGATCAGAATTGGAATTTTTTTATTTTTTTGTAGTTTAGGGTGTTGTCTTTCAGAAAAAACATAACAGTGCAAGAAAATATTGGATTTGAAATTCTCTGATTTTGGATCACTTTCCATGGAAAGCACAAATCAAAAGTACATTCAGTGATGGACTTCCAACAGCTCAACCATCACATTGACATTTTCACAGCCAACACACGTCTGTTCAGCTAAATTGTGTGAATGGCGGCAAAAAGGTTTCAGTGTATATCTGTAGGACCTCAAGACAGCGTATCTACAAGACACTGTGGCCATCCCAGACCATGAAGATTGGCGGGCAGATATACTGGCTGACATGTTTAGGGTTTGGCCTTAATGTGGCTCCTCTCATCATGAAGGTCATTGTCAGCACGGTGCTGTCACAGGAAGAGGTTGTGAGCTGCATGGCATCTGCTTACATTGACAACATCTATGTCATTGAAGATGTTGTGCCCGCAACCCACGTTAGAAAACACCTAGCTAAGTTTGGACTTGAGTGTAAGGACCCAGAATGATTGGAAGATGGCACATGAGTGCTGGGGTTGGTGATCACAATGGAACACAGTAAATTGCGGTGTAAGCGAGGAAGCATGGTTCCAGGCACTCCAGATGTCATCACGTGACAGTGTTCTCTTTGTGCAGGAGGCTTGTTGGGCAGTTTCCAGTGTGTGGTTGGCTCCATGTGGCTTGTGCAGTACTCAAGAGGAGAGCAAGCACAATCACAAAGGGCTGGAATGATGGGACAAGGGACAAGTTGCTGCAATGTGCAGCAAGATGATCCAGCCTATGGAGATTGGTGTATAGATGGCCTGGAACTGAATGTGTGGGTTGATACCAGCTTCTTAGTGATCGGATTAGCTTTGGAGAGACATGATACAGTCCTGGAGAATGCCTGCTAGCTGCAACCAGAAACTACGCCGAACATATCAACCTAGCCAAACACCATGTTAAAGGGCATCAATTTAGCTCTCCAGTAGGAAGGCAAAGTGCTGCACGTGAAAACAGACTGTGTGCATGCACCATTGAGTATCAGACACTTTGGGAGAATATCAGAAGGCGGCTAAACATTCTGAAGGAGATTGTGGAGGAATATAAGTTAACTGTGGACGTGATATTGGTTCCATCAAATAAGAATATGACTGACTGACTAATGACTATGATCAGCGCTATTCACTGGGATGAGCTGAATGCGGACTAAATCATATCCATTCACAGAAGCAGTGGACATCTGGGAGTGCGTCACACCACTTACTTTGTTTTTTGAATGTGGCCCACCACACAAGCTCCTTACAGATAATGACACGGTTTTCTGCAGCAGGGAGTTCATAGCTTTTGTGAACAATTGGGGAATTAACCTGTGATTTCATTGCGCGTACATCCCAGCCGGGAATGGCATAACAGAGCGATGTCACCGCACAGTGAAGTGTATTATGGCCAGAATACACTGTTCAATCCAGGAGACTGTCTATTGGCACAATGTCACACCCAGAGACAGTGTGTCGCCCCCTCACTGCACCCACCTATCATTACGAGGTGAGGTAAAAAGGAGTTGACGCCCCGATAACCTTTTCAGGTCCTGGACACAGCTATGACCAGGTCAAGGATCGCGTGTGGTTCAAGACGCTGCAGAATCGATGTACCACAAAGTTCGGCAGGGGTTGGGTGACCGAAGTGATTAGTCCCCAATCCTTCTTAGTGGAGTGAATACCCCACCACATGAGAGATCTGCAACACTGACTTCGCTGGAGGAATACTCTGATGACATACCTTTTGAGAGTGAGGCAGAAAGCCTGTTGTATGACACTGAAGATGCAGATTCAGACAATTCACCCAAGGAGGGAGCAGAGGTGGAACCCCCTTCCATACCTTTGCATAGAAGTGTTTGCTGAAAGCAGCCACTGCCAAGCTGCCACATTTGTAATCATGAGATCAGGAGGGAGTGTAGTGAGAAAAGTAACTCACCTCCTGGATCAAAGCGCACACAGCTATGCCTTGCTTGTCAAGTAGTAAAAAATATGTCCACTTTTGGAGACAGAACTTAGGGTGCACCTCTCGTTTCTCACAAGAAGAAATCTATATCGTATGTAAATTTCCATATGCCAGAACTTTCATAAAAAAGCAATGTCAGCAGTAGGAGGCGTTGTTGTTTTTTGAGGACTGCTGGTTTGACAGACAAAACGAACAATTTGACAAGTAATAAACAGAGGAAGGGTTACAAGCTGACCTGAGTTAATTGTATCAGCGAATTGAGACTATCCATTGTAAGGACTGTTTCACTACTTATTCTTGGATTAGTCACTACAGTTTCACCTAGAAAAGTGACACCATGTTGGACTCTGACGCCCTCAAATATATTTGTTTTGTTTACAAGCTATTTCAGCAGTGTCGTTAAACTTCAATCCTAAGCTTATACCATTTTTCGACAGCAAAGATTCTGACCTATCTGTGCAAAAATGGATTGAGAAGGTGGAATTAATTTGTCAACCCAGTGGCATAAAATGCATAGAATGTGTAGTTCCAATGTTCCTTTCTGGTGGTGTGTATGCAGTCTATCAACAATTAAGGGAAGACAACAGAAGGGATTTTGCATGTATTAAAAGTGCCTTGTACACAGCATTTGCCTTAGACTTGGTGTCTGCTTTTAAGGAGTCCATGGTGCACAGAAACTGTTGACGTATATCTGGCTGAACTACGGAGACTCTTGGTCTTGTTGGGAGGCGTGTTGGAAAAAGCCTGACATATGCATTTATTGCAGAGATGCCTAAGAGTGTTGAGGAATTACTCTGAGCTTCGTCCCAGGTGGACAACATGGATATTTCGGAAGTGCTAGCATGAGCACAGGCAATTTTGAAAATGGGTCCCATAACTGGAACAAGCAGCAGCAGCACAACCATCGCAGTGTCAGATAAAAGAGACCAACTCCCCGACAACCTGCTATAAATGTGATAGGCCCAATCACCTGGCCTAAGACTGCCTTCTTTGGCATGAATCCATACAGACAGCAGAAACCACACCGAAAATACCAGTCCTGTGCTATAGATGCAAAAAGTGAGGACAACTAGCCCGGGATTGTCTGAGAAACAAATAAAGGGACGAAACTTCCGTGCCAGTTTTTTCCCCAGATCCCCAGTAAACAAGACGCTACCCACAGTGAGCATGCGTATTAACGGGAAGAAGTGCACAGCACTTGTGGACACTGGCTGCACTCAAACCCTGGTACACAAGTTATGCTGTCAGACATGGCAAAGAAAGGAGTTTCCTGTGTTAACTGTTGGCAAGAGTTCGCTGATATGTTGTGGAGAGCGTGTGGTCCAAATTGGTATTGGCAGTGGGCCCCCAGTCGCTGCACAAACTCTGTTTGTAGATAGGGAGCTGCTTGAATGTGACCTGCTGCTTGGGCTGGATGCAATCACACAACTGGGTGGAATGGCCATGTCTGGCACCGGGGAAGTGAGATTTCCTCCACATGGAACACCAATCAGTGCAGCCATCACCCTTGACAAGCCTGACTTTCATGCCAAATATGATGAAGACAAGCATAACAACCGCATCATGGGAATGGTCTAGCGACCAGCCACCAGTATCTCTATAGAACAGGCTCTCAGAATATCCCACTCCTAAGCGACTCCAAGGTGAATATGAGCAGGAGTTGTAAGCTTGGATTCAGAATGGCTGACTGATTCCATACCCGGAGGACAAACTTGGACCTCCTAGAGGCCAGATACTGCTAAGGGCAATTGTGCTGGAGAACAAACAAAAGGCTCGTCCCGTCATGGATTATTGTGAACTTAATGAGCATGTTGACACGTATACAGCCGGTGCAGATGTTTGTGTGCACTAATTCAGGGAGTGGCGGAGGCAGGGGTCAGATGTTGTGGTGTTAGATCTGCGCCAAGCCTACTTACAAATACATATTGAAAGACTGTGGAAATCAAGGAGACCAGCTACTGCCTTACCCAACTGGGATGTGGTCTCAATGTTTCTCCTAACATCATGATGGCAATCATGAATGCGTCCGAAACACAGGTCAAGAATGTTCATAAGGCAACATCATCCTACATTGATGACATCTTTGTCAATGAGCATATTTTGTCTTCCCAGGCAGTCAAAAAACATTTTGAGCATTTCAAGTTGACATGCAAGAAGCCAGAGCCTCTCCAAAATGGGGCAAAAGTGCTAGGACCACACGTCAGCGAAAACGGAAAGAGACTTTGTTGGAGAGGCAGTGATGCTCCAGGGGTTCCACCTGTCATCACCTGTTGAAATTCTGATTGCAACAATCCATTTCATTCTCCTCACACTCTCTTCATTCATCTCACTCCTTCCCATCAACAGACAATGGAAATATGTGTATATATGTAAAGATGCATGCCAGTACATATGCAAATGCGAGCAACAGCACATACACAAACATACTAACATTCAATAGCACACAAACTAAGGCACACATACACACAAATAACACCCACTTAATCGTATTTTCTTTTTTAAATCTTAATTCTGTCTGATGAATGCAAAATGCATGAAACCCAGTCACAGACACTACTATGTTATATTTAAATTTGGGTTTTTACAAATTAAAGTAAATTTTATACATATTCTAAAATGAATAGGTCCACAAATAAATTTGAATTTGGTATTTTAGGATTTTATTTCATATATTGTGTTCTACATATGTTTTAAACATCATGGTCTTCCTTTGGAGACTAATAATGGCTAGGGTAGTTTCTAATTTTGATTCTGATAATCATCATCATCACTCAACAAAATTCCCCACAAAACAGACATTTCATTTTCACATCAAAATAAACCTTTAGCTACCATAAAGTTAGAAAGAAAAAGAAATTCTGATGGCCACAACCCATTTTATTCCTCTGTGACAGAGAGACCCCCCCACCAGATTAATTAATTAATTAATGATTCTAAGGGATTAGAACGAATTTGTTAATTAAATGGATGAACGGATGGATTTAGAAATAAGTTGTTTTTTTTTTGTTTTTGTTAATACAGGGAATAAGTAAAGAAAATTCCTATTTTTTTTCATCTATCATTTTATTTTCTATCTTATTTTATTTCTTTTTTTTTCTTTGATCGACGTCCTGGAATTGAGGCTCTAGTGAGTAAGATGATGTTTGGGGAGTGGAGAGATAGATTCATTGAGTGAGTCTTGTGATAAAAGGAGTAATGAAATCTGTGTGGTCTATATGGGAAAAGTTCAAGCCAGCGATTGCGACAGCATAAGTGAATTTCTTCTGTTTCAAGGACCTCTTGTCTGGTGAAAATTAGCAGGGTGACTAAGATTCATTTTTAGTACCTCTTAAAAAGACAATCTTCTGTAAGCGTTAAAATTTGGTCAGCCAGGCAATTTACATATCATTATTCATGGGTGTACCCAAAAATTGTTGAGACCCCCGCCCCCAATTTATATAAGCAGTGTGCCATGCCCATTCCCCAGCAGAACAGAGACCAGAAGAGAGAAGGAAGAAAGACAGAGAGGGTGGAATTGGAAATCAAGAATATTTTAGAATTGAGGGTCAGTCCCAGAATTGCGGGCGAAGTCAAGATTAGTCCAGAACTGAGAGTTCAAAGCAAAAGTTCAATAAGACCCGATGACTCTGTGAATTGTACCTGGTCCGATTATAACCAATAATTAAATCTAAGAATGTTACGAATTCCCAATTGTGAAGTCAACGAAAGCTGAGATAAACAAATAATTTTTTTTAAAGATAACCAGAAAATGATAATTATCTCCCTTACATCTTCTGTTTGATCTCTCTGTCACATTCCCAAATGAACAAATAAGTTTCGTGTGAACTTCTTTTTTTTTTGTATTCTACATATTTCTGTAAATATGTCTATAGCTAGATATCGATAATAGCTTTGAGAAAATTGTATTATACAAAAATCGAAAGCGTTGTTTTTCCTTTTTTGTATGTTTTTGTGAACCGCGACAGGAACTATTTTCTCCACAGACAGTGATTTTACTTCAGCATGGATTCCAGCCAAAATTAGATCGACTCCTGTAGTGGAATCGATCTGAGGTAGCTAGAACACCGCTATTCTGATAAAAAAATTCACAACATGAGGAAGAGGCAGTTATCTCAGATTAACAAGGAAAGCCGAGGGATCTGAGTTCAGTAAAAACTCCCCAGCTAAGCTAGATGTATCAGCCAGGGCAGGATCCTTGCGTTAGACCCTCATCCACTCTTCCCTCTTCACACTCTCTTCCTTCATCTCATCCCTTCCCATCAACAGACAGCAGAAATGTGTGTATATATGTAAAGATGAATGCCAGTACATGCTCTTCACTTGATAATGCCAGCCGCTACTCATAGCCAGCTGCCTCTGGAAGATTACTAATAAGTTGCCTACAAAGCAAAAGCACTTTCCTCGTTGTAATTATTTCTGGGGCATCTGGAAGTGTGTTTCTGCGTTTCCACAATAAGAGATTGTCTTCTCTCCAGGTATAAAAGCCAAATATCTGTGCTCCATTCATTGGCCATTCTGGAGCTTTGTAAGCCAGCCCAAATCATGATAAGTGTTCAGCAATGCTGGTTGCTGATGTATAGGTCATTGATATATACTGAAGTCATCTTCCTGATTTGGTCATCTTGTTATATGGCTGCGTTACCAATGAATCTCTTTATCAAAGGAGCAATGTTTAAGCCAAGTCGCAGCCTTGTTAGACAGTACCTTTTTCCTCAGAAGACAACC
Organism: Sepioteuthis lessoniana; assembly: GCA_963585895.1. Lineage (NCBI taxonomy): Eukaryota > Metazoa > Mollusca > Cephalopoda > Myopsida > Loliginidae > Sepioteuthis > Sepioteuthis lessoniana. The sequence goes on along the minus strand of OY757939.1, from coordinate 70,518,814 downwards.
ATCTGATTGGGCCATTGATAGTGGTTCATCGATGCCTAATTGCAAATAAGCAGATTAGAGATCCAATAGTGCAACATTCAGCCCTTGCCATCTCCATTCTCTAAGTTTGCTAGCACAAATGTTGGCATCCTCTGTGTATGCATCATCATGGAAATTCATTTCCCTATAATACATTAGAGGTTGGACCTTTGACTTTGTCTGTTGTACAACATCCATTAAGGGAATTAACCCCTTAGGGTGTCCAAGCGCTTGTTCGTCATAAGGAATGAACCAGTCTTTTTCAATTCATTGCCCTAATTCCTTCTCATACCTTTTTCTGCCTGTTGCTGGCATTGAATATACTGCAACATGGTTTTGCAACATGCCCACTTCCGTGACACAATCCACTCATTTTGTCACTGATCGAATTCTGTATGGAAATCAGGCTCATCGATAGAAAGCATTGGTGTCATAGCACAGGCTAAAATTGGTTCACTATGAATTACACTTCTCCTGAATTTGAAATGGACATTCCACCAAATGCTTTAATTGTATCCACTCCTAAAAGTAAGTCAAATCCAAGTGGGTCCTCCATTATTACCAGGACTTCCATCCTAACCTCCTTTCCATTTTTAAGCTGAAGACTGACATGTCCAACTCCATACAGTTATGTTCCACCAGTGATCATAGTCGTGTCAACACCCTGTTTTCTCCATGCCTGGCATACCCTTTGGCTCATTATGGTGCAAGAGCATTTGGAATTGACAAGCGTGGTGCACTGTCTCCTGCAGACATTGACTAACTGTTTACATTTTGTCCAGGGAAGAAGCTGGCACATAACTGTCCTCCCCTGACCCGTTTCCTGGACAGTCCTGAGAAATATGGCTATGTTCATGACATCAGAAACAATGCATGTCACGCATCCAAAGTCTGGGATCTTGTTTTCTCTGTCAGTTACAACGAATGAGGCAATTTCTGGTCAATTGGTTAAGTTTGTTGCATTCGTAGCACCTCATTTCAGTAGCTGAGATTTTGCTTCCTTTGATAGGTGTTTAACTGCTGCTGTAATTGGTATAAATTCAGGTATATTGTCTTTCATTATGGCTCTTGCCCAACCTCAAAATTGGGAAATGTCCATCTCCATTCAAGAAGATTCACACATGTTGCTGAACATGTTCAGGCAACCCATGGACAAAGGCAGTTTTAAGACCTTGTTCTGTCATTCCACCTAACAGCATGGAAATCCTTTTCAAATCTGTCAAAAATACATCCAAAGTTTCTTCCTGGCACAAGTGATATTCCTTGAACTGCATGTATGCTGCAGATTAGGCCATATGCAGTGAAAAGTGTTTCCTTTATAGCATCAAAGTCCTTTTTTTTTTCCTTTTTCACTCAATTGTTGGTACATGGTGAATGCACCTCCTGTAAATTGCAAAGGAATCACAAATTCTGTTTTTTTCACCAAGCATAATTGGCACAACAGTTCTGCCTTTCCAATCCATTCATGTTCACTAAATCTAAAGAAGTTGCTCACTCACCTAAGTTTACTTGCCTAGTTTTTTAAATGCTTGTTTGCCCTTTCATGCAAATGAGACTGCCATATAAAATTGGCAGTTTTGTACAAGCGTGCTGGACTCTCTACAAATACTGATTTGACAGGTGTGACAGCACATATGTTTAGCAATCAGTAAGTCATCATTATGTCATACTAACCCACAATGAAAAAGATTTTTCGTCTGTCAGAGAGAGACTCAGAATTGAACCAGAAACAGACGACTCATGGAAGAGGAAGAGAGCATACATTCTTTTCCACACCCTCTTTTGATTGGTTCTGACATTATGTAGCTAAATGTTCGAATGATTAGGCTTTGGTCTGAATAAATGGAAAAAACTTTGGCAGATCAGGCAGGGGGCAGTTCATCCAAGTAGCGAGACATAGAGACGGACAGACGGATGAATGAAACGAAGAAAGAAAAGGAAGAGGAGAGAAGACAAGAAGAAAGATTACTCTGTCAGCAAGCATTGGACTTGATTGTTGACCTCACTCAACAAAGAATTTTTTTTACTTCAGTTACATAACCTAAAATCAAGAATCAGCTAACAATGCTACTTTTATAAGTAATATAAACCATATTATTGATTTCTCAGTTTTATCATTTATAAACATGATCTTGATATTATTATTTCTTAATTCATCATGTTAATTCTCTTATGGCTGTGAGCCCAATCAGCTGGGGCTGTAGAATATACTGACTGCATCTCTGCAAAGGAAAAAGACCTCAAATCAATGAGTGTCCTGGATATGACACTAAACAGCATCTGATGATGAGACTCCAGTTCTGGAGCATTGGGGGCATGTAGAGTACCCCTTCATTACCATTACTCTGGAAGTAACTGTTTTGAATCAATGGATCAACTAGAATTATTTATATACTTGAAACCATTTAACTGTGTGCAAACAAATGATTAATATTAAATTGAATTATTAGTATTAGATAGTAATGTTTGCTAACAATACTTGAAACTATTTAACTGTGTGCAAATAAATGAGCTCTGACTTGTTTAAAAATGAAGTTACCTACAGACTATTCACTTAAAAATCCTGTGTGTATAAACAGGATTTGGCATTAAATCGCTATCAAGAGTTGATGGGTCAAATAGCTGAACCTAATTTTGCGTCTCAATATTTTTTGTCCCTTTTTTTGCTCAACTTAAGGTTAAATCAAGCGTAAACCACTGGTTTCCATTAGAGCCTGCTTATTACTTAGCTGGGTGACCACTTAGGAACAGCAGATACTATAAGCCTGTATGTCTGATTAAGCATTGTAAATAATAAGTTAATCAATGGTGAACATGGTCAGTACTTTGATGGTTGACCACTTAGAAATTGCAAATACCATAAACAGTGTGAAGTCTATATGCTTAACTAAGGAAAGCATAGTAAAATTAAAGGGGACTTTATATGGTATAATGATTAGCTAGCTTGTCTAGTAAACTGTTGCAAGTGAATTTGTTTTTTATTTTGTGATCCATATTTCTGACCTTGTGCTAAACTAAGCAAAGCCTACTAATTGATGGTTTAAAGCTGGACATTAGCATAATGGTTAGAGTGTTTGCCAATGGCCCGGGTGACTTGGGTTCAATCCCAGGTCAAGTCATACAAAGACTAAAAAAAATGGTACTTGATGCTACCTTGCTTAACACTCAGCATTATAAGGTAAGGATCAAGGGTAAAGTGGAGCAATCCAGGGAAAGGAGTAGCGCCCTGCCCTACACCTTGGTGTAGTAGCTATCGAAAAGGGAGCCTTCAGGTCACCAACTTACTTACTAATTGATAAAATTTCTTTTATTTATTTTTTGTATTTTTAAACGAAGTCTGGCTTGTCTTATTTTTGTTTTTATTATTATACTATCTTTTTCTATTATCATCAGGATTTCTTATTTTTATATTATCATTTTTTAGAATTTTTTCTTATTACTTTTTTTTTGTGCTCTCATTACTTTTTTTCTGATTATTTAAACAAACATCCCATTTATATTGTTATAATTGTTCTATTTTATTATTATTTCTTGTTTTTAATCTCTTTTGTCTTTAATTTATAAATTAAAATTTATCCTCTTAGGTAAAAAATACATATAGGGTTTGGTACTAAATGAAGTTTCAAGCATCTTGTTGGAATCTTGAAAAATAGGTTTTGTATGAATAAGAAAGATTTTTTTTATGCAGTTGTCTAAATAAAAAATTTTCCATCAATGTATAAAATCCACAGATACATACGCAGTGCATTCAATAAGTTTCCAGACTTTATGTATTGGCTTTTAAAATTGTTGTAGACTCTTGAAAATTCACTATGTTATTGCTGTACATCTTATGAGATGACTGACCAATTTTTATGATTTTAGGTTCAAATGAACAGCTACAGCAGGAATGGGAATACACCCTACTAAAGCCTGATTGTTACAGCTTGTGAATTTCAAAAATGCAATCTGGACATGAGGACACTAGAAGAACGATATGCAATAAAATTCTGTTTTAAACTTGGAAAAATGACACAGAAACGTACAGAATGCTTCAGACTGCTTTTTGACCATCTTGCATGAATCGAGCATCAGTTTTTGAGTGGTATAAGAGATTCAAGGAAAGCAGGGAGTCTGTGAGGGATGATGAGATGTGTGGGAGGAGTAAGGAAGTCAATACACCAGAGTTGATTGGCCATAGGGTTAGGGTTACTATGTTGAGGTTTTAAGGGAGTTCAGGAAGAGATTCCGTCAGAAGAGGCCAGCACTCTTCAAATCGAGTCAGTGGCATTTCCACCAGGACAATGCACCAGTCTACAACTCCATCCTTGTCACAGACTATTTGACCAAGATGGGCATCAAGACAGTTCCTCACCCTCCCTATATTCCAGACGTTGGTCCCTGTGACTTTTGTTTATTCCCAAAGCTCAGAGGCTGTTGTTATGAGACAATTGAGGAGATGAAAGAGGCTGTGACGAAGGTCATTGACATGCTCACACAGGAGGACCTCCATGGGGCCTTCCAGAAGTTGTTGGAACGGTACAACAAGTGCATTGCAGCAAGGGGCGATTACTTTGAAGGGGACTAGAGTTTAATGTGTGTACTATCAATAAAAGTGCCCATACGAAAAAAAGTCTGGAAACTGATTTAATGATCCTCCTATAGTTCATTGATGAAATCCCAGTAAATATTCCAAAGAATATAGTAAATGAATGACCAAACATTTTTATATAATAGACTAAGCTGCTGAGTGCAAGTGATTGAGGTTTGCACCTGCAGTATTTTTGAAAGACAAAAAAGTCTTGATTAACAGTAAAAATATGCTTGACTATAAGAAATTAATAAAAGAAATCATGTTTTGTAAAGCAAACAACTTTGCACTTAGTAGTTGACTTGAATTAGATATTTTTTTTTATTTTTCTTACTTTTAGAATTGAAGAGTTCTTTTGTCTAATTCATTAGGATTCAGTTTGTAAAAATGTACTGATTATGACTCCAGTTACTCAAGAATTTTAAAAAATTCTGATTGATTTTCCAACTAATATTCAGAAATTTATATGAGAAAGATGCTTTGATTATTAACTGTAAAGAAAAAAGGGGTTGGAACTCCTTCATGCCAACTATGCTGCTCGCACCAACTTTCAGAGTAACATGACTTCGCAACTCACACCAACTCCTCTTAACTCAATGTCTGCTCTTCGCTTTCAGAATAACACTCCCTGCCTCACCAATTTGGTCTTTTTATAGCCACTTCTCCTCATATGCAAATTACCACTACTCGCATATAAGGAGTCCACAAACTCACATTCCTCTTTTTTCTTTTCCTGACAGTCAAACACTGACGCGATGTGAGTAATCTATTCCATTACTTTTTATACCACACGCCCCCATGATCATTAATGATCACTTCACAGTACATAGTCTCGTGCCCAGATTGGCACAGCACGTTCTCTCTGCGGTCTTTGCATTGCCACTGGTTCAACTTCATTGCCCTCTGGCCCAGCACTTACATCATCGTCTACATGGACCACATGCTCAAATCTAAAATATGCTGTGGCATTCCATCAATACTCAAGTTGTTAGGGGATTGTACATCAGTAATCACTCCTCTTCCCCATTGCGTCATACATTGTGCTTTCGGTGGTTTCACCCAAACCTCTTCTCCTATTTGGATTCTGGCTGGTCCCTGCTCATCAATTTCTTGGGATGTATCTCTTGGGTGCTTCCATTCATAGTTAAAAACTGATCTATGCGGCACTGTGTCATCTCTCCGTCCGACCTTGGGAGCCATGTTGTACCAGAATGTGGCCTCTTCAGATGATATCCCTCCCCTCTCAGCTATTACTTTCACCATCCGATGATGTCACTCCACTATTCCATTTCCTCCGGGCCTATAGGCTGCCCTGTAATAGCTTCTTATCTTCCATTTTTTTTAGCATCGTCTGGAAAATTTCTGAGCAAAAAATAGTGCCATTGTCCATTATCACCTCCATTACAGGACCACATTCAAGCATCACCTTTTCCAATTCCTCTGCAACTGCTGATGCCGATTCTGCATGCGACTCTCTCCATATCGCCAGTCTACCAGGTTCACAGTCAATCATTGACAAGTATGCTCCCCCACGATAGTGTGTCATGTCGATAGCTAATCTTGTCCAATTCTTCAAAGTCCCAATTTCTCCAGGATCATGTATATTTGTAGTGGGATCGATCGATTGACATCAGACGCAATTCTTAACCACCTTCTGAACTTCTTCCCGTTTTATATGCGGATCAACTTTCTGCACCAAATATAACGTTCTTTCCACTCCCATGTGGTGCATACCATGCAACTCTTCTAGTTCTCCAATTCCTAGACAACATACCGGGACCTCTTCTTTCTCAACGAACCACTGTTTTTTTTATCTGTGTCAGCGCATCTGCCTTGCTTCTCTCTGATGGCACAAACACTGCCTTTATTTGCAGTTTAAATTCAGATATCAACTCTCCAAGTATCCCTAATCTCCGCTTTACAATCACTTCTCCAGCACCCTTTGTTCGTATTCTTCCACTCTCCTCCACTGTAGAGGTCACCCAACTTAGTACCGTGGCTGAATCGGTTCTTATTTCAATTTCTCTCAATCCACATTTTATGACTAAATTGATGCCTTTCAGAACAACATCTAACTCGGCCACGTTAATATGATTATAATCTTTTTTTTTTCTCAACCATGTTGCATCCTCTGCCACCAAACCACCAATCTCCACGACCACGCCTGTCGCAATAATGCTTGCATCACACCACATCACTCCTCTTTTTGTTTCAGGTATGTGCCAAGCTCCAGTAACAGGGTCTTTCTTTTCTACATCAACTAGAATTTCCTGTATTACCTTGAGAGTTTTACAATCATCTCTGTCCTCCCAGTCTACTCCACTAGCTCTTCTTTTTACATAACTACATACCAGTCGCAACCATCCAGCAACTGGATAGTGCCCCAACAATTTGCCACAGATAGAAAATAACTCCCGTCTACTTATTTCTCCTTCTATCTCTGGGATCTCGTTGTCTCTTCTGAACATCAGCTTTCCCATCTTGTTCATAAGCTTAAGGCCCAGTGCCGCTCCTCCGTCCAGGGACTCTGGTGATTTTGCTGTTAGCCCAAATCCTTTCAGATGTTCCAAAACCTCTTTTGTTGATATCTTCATTACATCCACCATCATACCGTCGATGTACGAATTGGTGACCTCTTTTGTTTTGCTACCTTTCTTCAACACCATTTTTAACACGGTTGCCATAATCTTCAGCGCCACATTAAGTCTAAATCCTAACTGTGTCAAGCAATAAGTTTTTCCTTTATAGCTGACCAGCTGGTACTGCCATAGTTTCTTTGCTACATGTAGCTGTAAGTAGGCAGACTTCAGGTCCATAATAGCAGTTCCTCCTTCCAACCGTCTCCACTTTCTCATCTTTTCATCGCACACGTCTATTATATTGCTCCCAGTATGACACGTCACAAAACGGTTCAATTCATGGTAGTCTAAAACTGGCCTAACTTTCTTCTTTGTGGCCTGGAACACTGCCATCAATGGTAACACACCTTTTCCTTCTCCCTTCCATGGTACAAGGATACCATTCACAATCCATCTTTCTACCTCCTCCTCAAACTCTGAGTTTTCCCACTTTCCAAAGAGTTCTTATATAATTTCATTCTGTAACACTGGTGGCTCTCCTTTCCATTTCCATTTTACCATCCATTTCTCTCCATCGAAATTTTCTTCAAAATCTTTATCCTCAATTTTACAAATATTCAGCCAATGGGCAGCCACAGCACAGTGTACATCTCCAAACTTCACCTCTGCTTCCTTTATAGTCACACCTCCCATCTCATTGATTACATCCATTCCAATTATGACATTGATCCCTTCAATGATGCGATTCATTAATATCACTTCCACTTTTACTCGTACTCCACATACTTTAATCTCCACTTGCTGGGCACCTTTATGTTTTATGTCCCTCCCATCTACTGCTTTCACAGTGCCACATCTACCGCATCTACTCATAAGTCTGGAATTGATTAAAGTGGTGGTACACCCAGTTTTGACAAGTGCGATCATCACCGTATTATTCACCACTACTTCTATTATTGGAAGAGGCCAATACTGCGCCTTCAGTCTGTTGCCAGGGTAGCTACTGGCACAGAAGCTCCCCCTTGCTCGTTTCCCTGAATCTGAGTACAATACCTTGCCATATGTCCAAACTTTCCACAATTGTAGCGTATTACTTTAGCTCTAGGTATCTCCGTACAATCTTTAATATAGTGTGGTCCTCAACATCTAAAGCACTGAAGGCTTGACAACCCCTTTTGAGCTTTATTTCTCAATGCATTGCTTTGTGCACTTGCTCCCACCGTCTCAGTTTTTTGCATCCTTTTCCTTACTAATAGCTGTGCAGTTGGTAACAGCTTGCTAATGTCCATTCTTTCTATGTGAGGTAACTGCTGTAGTGTCACAGATACGTCATCTGGGAATCCCGTGACGAATGCAAGTTTAGCTGTATGGTCCAGCCCTATCCCTACGTATCTTGCTATTCCAGCAAATCTTTTGATTGTATTGGCATAGACATTGACTGATTCTCCTGTCCACTTGAATCGTTTCAGCTTTTCATATGCCTCAAAAGGCACTTCAGTGAATGCCGTCACTAGTCTCATCTCTATCTGTTCTGCCCATACTTGGTCTTCATTGCTCATCTCAAGGTAGAGAGCAAGTGCATCTCCATGCAGAAAGAGTGGAATGAAACTCGCAAGGTCTTGCACTTTTTGTAGCTTAACTACCAGTTTCACCTTTTTTATCCACCCAACTACACCACCTTCTCCACTAAAAGGTGGTATAACATCCTTGCCCAACCTCAGTAGCCCTGATTCCATGATCTCTTCGTGCCGAAATAGCTTGTAATGAAAAAAGGGGTTGGAACTCCTTCACGCCAACTATGCTGCTCGCACCAACTTTCAGAGTAACACGATTTCGCAACTCACGCCAACTCCTCTTAACTCAATATCTGCTCTCCGCTTTCAGAATAGCACTCCCTGCCTCGCCAATTTGGTCTTTTTATAGCCTCTTCTCCTCATATGCAAATTACCACTACTCGCATATAAGGTGTCCACAAACTCACATTCCTCTTTTTTCTTTTCCCAACGGTCAAACGCAGACACGATGTGAGTAATCTATTCCATTACTTTTTATACCTCATTAACTTAAAAGTTGGGGGGGGGTTACAATACGCCAACTGTATCACCTGCAGAGAAATAAAACTCACCTCCAAAAAAAAAAAGGGAGAGGGTGTCTTGGGTAGTGTGGAATATCCCTTCATCGCCATCACTCTGACCTGAAGTGGTAGTACCTATTAGGATTCCATTTATAGGTGAAGTAGATCTGTTTGAAAATTATTCATATTTGATAGGAACACAATTCCTTAACCTGCATGATATAACCCTGGACAAGTTGACATGCCGTTAAAATAGTCAATTAGTCAAAAATAATCAGAACTCACTTTTTTTTTCTTTTATGTAGGCCTTAAAAGTTCATGGATTCAAGCCTCACTGGATAGATGAAAACTCTTGTATGGAAGTCACGCAAAAGGAAAAACATACAATTTACTTGTTTGACCATTTTGAAGGAACTGCTTTTGAACATCTGAAATCTTTAGGATCAAGGTATGTCTTTAAAATTATATGCAGTTATTTTGATTTTTTGTTGGAATTCCTTTTTGGAAAGAAAAAGGTTGTTAGTGTAGTTATTCTTTTTTGTTCTCCCAACTGGTTGAAACAAAGTCCAGTGATTACTCACAAAAATGAGGTCTTCACCTTATTGTGTCTCTGCAAACAAAAAATAACATCTTGACTCTATTTGTTTCTGCCAACAAAGTAACATCTTCACCGAGTTGTTTTTTGCACACACCCTTTTCTCCTGCATGTGGCATTTTATGCTTCTTTGATATACCTGCTTCAAAAAAAAAAATGCATATGCTACTCTCGCAAATTCTCTTTACTCAAGACCACATTTTATTTTGAATAGAGGTGTTAGGATGGCCATGTTTCTTTTTTTTTTTTCTCTCTCTCTCACAAATGTACCATTCATTCTGAACGTCAAGCTCAAATATGCTCGCTTTGCCATACAAGGTAATCTGTCTTCTTTTCTACTGCTGTAAAACAAGATAATTGAAGTTGGATGGAGACATTACCTCTTTCAAATTTTACAAAGAAATACAACAACTTTACTGATAATCAAATCTATAGAGCAGTATGACTTTGTATATTACTAGTTATTAACTTTATATATATTTGTTTAAAAAACAAGAAATTTAGAAATAGTATTCCATTTCCATAATAGATCTATTTCACTTATTTATGCTCGTCAGATGGAATTCAAATGGAGTTTCGTTACTTTTTCCTTTTTCAGTTAAACGCTGGCAATATATTTTACGTTATATCACATTGTAATGATCACTTAGGAAATAGTAATTATAAGAACAAAAACAGACATGAAAAATAATATGGTTTAATCCTTTTGTAAACTCACAAATATTAGTATAGGGATATATTTCTTAAATCTAATTGATAAACATTTAACTGCTTGCCACCTGTCCTGTTTCTCTGTCTCTTTCTCTCACTTGCCAACAGTTCACCACCAGTCACATTTCTCTACTTCTTTCTCTCACTCACAACGTCAATACACTGATTTGCATGATTCTGTAGTGAAGTAACCAACCAAAAATACCCCTCCCCACAATACTTCTTTTATACCAGTTCTTGGCTGACTGAAATTTGCATATGAGACGAGACACAGGGCCTTCAAATTGCACTCCCTACAACACTCACACTTCCATTTTTTCTGTACTTCTGGTACTCTACACACAAGATACATTCACACCATTTTTGAACTTCAAGGTAGGCCATTTTGCTTGTCACTTCTTGTTTCTTTCTTTTGGTGTTACTATGAAAGGAATTCAATTCACACAGCTTTGTTGTCACATTTCATCTCTCATTCACTCTGTTCACCACCTGTTTTATTTTTATCCAGCCTTTTACAATTGTTGAATTCACATAAACAACAGCACGCCACTCGTGGTCTTTAAACACTGAATCCCAGTTGGCTCGTCCGAGATAGCAGTCTGCAGGTTCTGCCTTTCAGTTTCACAACAACATTTTCAAAAAAACAATATCTTAAGTAAATTATTTAACAGAAACACTTTAAAAAATTAGTTACTCATGCACCAACAATCTATCAAAAATAATCATTAACCACAATAAAAAAAATTACTAACAAACTTAAACGAGGAAAATAAAGAAGTAATTCCTCTTGTAATTGTAGGAATAAAGAATAATGCCCCTTAGGGGGAAAATGTAATATAGAGAATATTGTTTAGCAAGCGAACATTTCCACTAAAGAAGGTAAACTAAATAACAAAGGTTATATAGGAATCTCATCAATAAACTGGAAGCTTAGGTATTATCACCATAGACAATCATTTGATAATCCCTTACTCAAAAATCAAACTACCCAATCAAAATACTACTGGAAAATAAAGGAACAAGGGTTAACCCCAATAATGAATTGGAAAATTTGAAAAGAAATCAATAACAAGTAGTTTACAAGGTAGGTGTGATTTATGCCTTGATGAAAAAATTAGTATTGTAAAATATAAAGACACTATTTTATTGAATGAAAGAAAAGAATTTTTTGGTAAATGTAGACATATGAATAAATACCTATTATGATATCAAGCAATTTTTATATTTAAATCATGTTTAAGCAACTTATGATAATTTTCATGATATAGATAACTAAAAAGTAGGTATAGTTTATATATTTTAACTAAGATAATCACCTGTTAAATCTTTTACAATCTAGCTACACCTTATAATAACAGTAGTGACTAATCCAAGAACAAGTAGTGAAACAGTCCTCACGATGGGTAATCTCAATTCGCTGATACAATTAACAAAAAATCAAGTTGGCTCGTAACCCCTCCTCTGTATACTTCTCGTCGAATTGTTTGTTCTGTCTGTCAAACCAGCAGTTTGCAAAAAACAACAACAACGCCTCCTGCTGCTGACATTGCTCTTTTATGCAAGTTCCAGCATATAGAAATTTACATAAAATATAGATTTCTTCTCGTGAGAGACGAGACCGGTACACTATAAGCTCTGTCTCCAAAAGTGGACATTTTTTACTACTCAACAAGCATGACATAGCCGTGTGCATTTACTTCTGTCACTATAATGATATAATTAAAAATTTCTTTCCTTAAATAATAAGATTAAAATAATTGAAATTATTAATTTAGCAAAAATAATTTTTGTGTACAGTGTACAGAACTAAAATAAATGATTAAAAAAACATTAAATAGCGCCTCAATACCACTTAAATCTAAATCTAAAGAGAGATGAATAGTTCTTAGAAACAAGTAAACAATTAGATATGTTTGAAAAATTACTAATGTATTTCAAAAAATATTTATTCGAAATTGTCAAAAATGTTTTCTAATTAAACTAAAATTATAAAAACACTATGTAACTTTGAAAAAGTACTCTTAAACCTGAAATCAAGTTACTAATATGAAATAAACAAAATTAACATATTAACGGCAACACCAAATAGAACCTTTTCTCACTCTGACTCAAGTTTACTTCTGCTATAAGAATAAACCTTTCGTTGTTGTTTCAAAGAAGTCTCATAATTTATTTTGTACTTCGAACTAACTTATAGTGATATGGAAACTAACCATTAAACATTAAACTGTAAATAAAAGAAAAATTCCGTAGCCGTTAATCTTTTTAAGTAGAATACATCACAATGTGATATAACGTAAAATATGTTGCTGGCGTTCAAAAGGGAAAAGGTAACCAAACTCCACTTGAATTCCATTTAATGAGCTTGAATAAGCAAAATAAATCTATTATTGAAATGAATACTGTTTCTAAATTTACTCTGCAAGTATATTTTGTATTAAATAGCCATGCATTGAGCACTCATTCTTTCGATATTCACAGTCATTATTTACTTTATATATATGTGTGTGTGTGTGTGTGTGTATATATATATATATATATAATTATACAAGCACACTTTATCACCTTATATATATATATATATATATATATATATATATATATATATATATATATATGAAGATCATTAAATTAGTTTCCAGACTTTTTTCGAATGGGCACTTTTATTGATAGTACACACATTAAACTCTAGTCCCCCTTTGGAGTAATCACCTCCGGATACAATGTACTTGTTGTACCATTCCAACAACTTCTGGAAGGCCCCATAGAAGTCCTCTTGAGTGAGTGTGTCAATGACCTTTGTCACAGCCTCTTTCATCTCCTCAATTGTCTCATAACAACAGCCTCTGAGGTTAGGGAATAAACAAAAGTCACAGGTACCAACGTCTGGAATATAGGGAGGGTGAGGAACTGTCTTGATGCCCATCTTGGTCAAATAGTCTGTGACAAGGATGGAGTTGTAGACTGGTGCATTGTCCTGGTGGAAATGCCACTGATCCGATTTGAAGAGTGCTGGCCTCTTCTGACGGAATCTCTTCCTGAACTCCCTTAAAACCTCAACATAGTAACCCTAACCCTAACCCTTTGGCCAATCAACTCTGGTGTATTGACTTCCTTACTCCTCCCACACATCTCATCATCCCTCACAGACTCCCTGCTTTCCTTGAATCTCTTATACCACTCAAAAACTGTAAGAAACATACTCCCCACTGATCATTTAAAGCAATAAAACATCACAAATCTGTTTCTCAAACCACAAAATGCCATTTACTTTTCAAAAAATTCCATTGCATTACATAGCACTATTTGAACATATGGGAAGACACTCACTATTTAACTAATTTAACTAATTGGCTTCCTTATGTGATAACAATGTTCAGATAAAATGATATACTTTTTCATTTTTGATTTAGAAATCAATAAACCTTAATTTTTTCACTACTTTTTCAGAATTCTGGGCCCAATTTGTGTTGTGACATGTTTGGAATTAAAAGTAGTAAGTAAATTAATTCAATACCTGACTGAATTATTTTATTACATTTTTTTTTATTATATAATTGCCATATTATATGAAGATCTGCAAAAAAGTTCACAGGTTGGTCCAGATAATATGGAATGTGACCAAATAAGTTTTATTTTCAAACATAGTCCTCCTTGTGTTCCTGTAGCAGGAGTAAAATGTAGAGTGAACAGCCTATCATTGCTGACAGTGGTACCCATCTTCATTGATGGAAGAGACAAAAGAAAGAAAAATTGATGCCCTGTTAGAATTGGGCCTATGTGAATCCCAGAACATCTATACATGAATGAAAAGTCAGGGCTATGCAAATAATTTGTTATAGCAGCCTATCATTAATATTTTAGGCTAAATAGAAGGAGGCACATTTTTTTTGAGAAGCTCTGTCCCACACTGAACACTGTCATTGTGATTGCTCTGTTTTATTGTGGATACCTGTTTTAAGTTACTGTAAGATTGTTACACAGTGATGCTTGAAATTTTGTTTGACCTTGCTTGTATTTCTGGTCTTTTGGCTGTTATTATCCCTTATATACGGCATTACTGTGTCTGACCTCTTTATGCTCTGGTCACCTTGTCTTGTATTTGGCTCTGATCATATTTGATTTCAATGCTGCTGATTTTTCCATCCTTCCAATTTGTGTTCTGGTAACTGAGACACACTTGTTCACTCCTGGGTTTAGAAGGCATAGCAGCATACAAAAAAAACAACAAAATTTTAGGTCCACATATGTGTGTGTGTGTGTGTGTGTGTGTGAGGAAATAAAATTAATCAGACAGAATATGTTTAAAAAGGTAAATGAATGAAAGGTATTTATTTGGTGTAACACATCACTCAATAAGTCTCGGGCCTGACATATAGATGGTGCCACTAATAAAAAAAATCCATATGATTTTTATAAAGTACTAACCTTCAAATGGCACATGTCAAAATTTTAGCCCAGTCGGATTATTAGTTTACAAATTAGAGTTATTTAAGTGAAGCTACTGTTGCAGAAATAATGGTTAAAAGATGGTATGCTAACTTTAAACGCAGCCATACTGACAAAAATTATGCTGAATGCTCAGGTCGTCCAAATTCAGTAGTTATCCTGGAAAACCCAAAAAAACTCCACAAACTCGTTTTTGCCGATTGTAAACTGAAGTTGCGTGAGATAGCAGAGGAGTTGAAGATATCAGAAGGCAGTGTATTCCCCATTTTGCGTGAATATTTGTCAATGAGAAAGCTGTGCCCAAAGTGGGTGACACATTTACTCACAGTTGATCATCAACAACAATGTGTCGACGACTTAGTGTTAGCAACTGTTTCAACCCAACAAAAAGGAGTTTTAGCATAAATATGTGACAATGAATCAAACATGGATCCACCACTTCACTCAGAAGTCAAATCGGCAGTCAGCTGTGTGGATAGCAGCATGTGAAATCCATCCAAAGCAACCGAAGACGTAAACATCAGCAGGGAAGGTTTTAGCTTCCGTATTTTGGGATGCACAAGGTATTTTGTTCATCGATTACCTTGAAAAAGGAAGAACTATCAATAACAAATATTATATAGCATTATTGGTTTGTTTGAAGGAAGAAATCGCCTAAAAACGGCCACAAATGAAGAAGAAAAAAGTGATCTTTCAACAAGACAATGCACTATGTCACAAGTCAATTGCAGCGATGGCAAAACTACATGAATTGCACTTTGAATTGCTTCCGCAACCACCCTATTCTCCAAATCGGGCCCCAGAAAATACTGGCTGTTTGCAGGCCTCAAAAGAATACTCCAGGAAAATAGATTTGGCTCCAATGAAGAAGTGATATTTGAAACTGAGACCTATTTTGAGGCCAAAGACAAATCGTTCTCCAACAAAGGCATCAAATCGTTAGAGAAGCATTGGAATCAGTGTGTCACCCTAGAAGGAGACTATGTTGATGAATAAAATAGAATTTTGCCTAAAAGTTGTTGTTTTATTAGTCCTGGGACTTATTGAGTTATGTGTTATTTGATGATATATTTTTATTTTAGTTTCACATAATATTTCAACCAACCACACATTTGACTTGCATAACGCTACCATATTTGCTTTCATTCATGATAAATGCAGAACAATCGAAGCCTGTTCTATAACACATTTTGACACAATCATACAAAGACAAGGTTTTTATGAAATATCTACCTCTCTAGCAAAAATGATGCTAAAAGATTTTAACATCCCTTTATAACGCTAGCCTTTTTCTTAACATTTAAAATTGTAAACCATTAAAGATTTGTTCTCCAACCGTAAAATGTTACTTTTTTAAAAAAAATTCCATTTCATGACATAATCAATTTTTGATATATTTTCCTTGTTTTACCCATTTGTCTAAAGCATTTAACCCTGATGATGATTCTGGCCTTGCATGAAAAATTTTTCTTTTATGTTTATTATATTCTCATGCTTAAAATAATTTTTTAGTGGAACACTTTTGTATTTGGATAAAATTTGACGCTGAAACATGTTTGCAAAAATAAAATAAATAAATTAATAATAAAGATATATCATCAACTACACCAAATATATATCTTTTGTCCATTTACCTTTTTCCACATATATATATAGTCATACATTGCCTTATATCATTAATTAGTTCCAAAAATGTGATGTAACCCAGTTTTTGATGTAAACTTTCAAAAATGCCTTGAAATGAGAACCGACACAGTAAAACTAGCCTAAATAACGCACAAAAGAATGTAACTCTAGCTAAACCTCAAAAAATATTAAAAACAGATTTTAGTTTTATTTTTTAAAGAATAAGATTATTATTTTAGTTGTGATTTGCCCTGAAAAATGACAACAACCACCTTCCAATTAATTTGCAAAATAACATGCAAAAAAATTTAACTCTTGTTTAGAGATATTAAAGAATTTCAAGAATATTTTTGTCATTATTTGTAAAGAATAATAAATAAAATAAAAGTAATCTATGTAATAGCATTTATTTACAATTTTAAGATAGAAATATTTTATTTTACTGTATATACATTTTTTATCTTTTTTTTATAGTATTTAAAATTCTTTTTAGCTTCTTTTATCTTTTATTGTTTATCTTTATGTAGTTTATTTTAGATATATTTTTAAGGAAAAATTTATTTACTTGATGTGTCCTTTTATGATGTAGGTGATGTAATGTTAAATGTAATAATGTTTGCTGTACTGAAATTTAGTATATAAATACTGGCATAGAGGTGTATTTAACATTGGTCAAAATGACATACAGCAAGCCTTTACTCTGTGTGTGTGTGTGTGTGTGTGTGTGTGTGTGTGTGTGTGTGTGTGTGCATGTACACATATACACATGCACTTTATTTTCTTCAAAATAACCTATTTTTACTTGTTAAGTTCTAGTATTTTTATTTTGTACTACCAAAATACATTGTATAATTGGATTTTTTTTTCATAAACAGGAAATCCCTCGTACTAAAGTACCTATTCATAATCTTGCTATGAAGGATACTATTGTCAGTTGCACAAACATTGATAAAGAAGTCAGGGTAAGAAATTTGATTTTTTTTTTCCTTCTCACTTGTATACCCTGTTTATTTTTCAGTTATTTAAAAGCTGCCTTAGGTAACAGTTAAGCTTGATATCAATTCATTTTTTATTGATAGAATTTATAGTGTAATTATTTGCAAATAATTAAGATGAAATACTCCATAAATAAAATTTAATAGTTAACTTTTTTTTTAAGTGCAATGACTGTATCAATAAACTTAAGTTACAAATTATGCTGGAAGTTTCTGTGCTCTCTAAGAACATTGTAACATTATTAAATGAATAAAAATCTATCTACAATATACTATTTTTGCTATGTTGCAGTAATATGATATATAGATTTTTTATGATATAGATCAATAGGTTGGTAGCATAATAAATTTTTTAATACCCTCCACATGAAATATTGGCCCTCATTATTTATTTGTTTTCTATTTTTGATAGAAAAATAATAATGAGTGTCAATATCTCAAATGGAAGTAACTAACTATTAAAAAAAAACCCAGAAAACTGTGTACAAAGAGGCTTTCAGAAGCTAATCAGATTTTTTTTTTTTTTTTTGTTTTTTTTTTGTTTAAAACTCTTTTTATCATGTATTTATGTCATGTTTTGCTAAAATATATATTGGAATTATTTTCAAACATTTTGTCTCTCATCCAACATTGCTGAGTATATCTGCTAGGTGCTCTTACATCTTTAAAGTTCACTTTATGCTATTTATACTAAGCTTCTGCTGGTATTTTTTAGGAATGCCAATTACAAGATCCATGATATTCTCTTCTGTGTGGGTTTGAAAAAAACTATACCGTTAATTTAAATAATTTAATCTCATTGGTTTAAGGCATATTTTATAAAGCCAGTATGTTCAGCTATTAAAGAAAAAAATTTTTGCCTCTTATCTGTTATTAGTTTATTTACTGCTAAATTTAAAAAAAAAAAAAAAAAAAAAAGCTATGGTGAATATCCTCTAAATGTGTTAATTCCATAATTTTGGCCTGGGTAGTATGTATATAATGTCATAATTCATAAAATTTCAGAAAAATTAAGCTCTATGACGCAGTTGATTTAGTTCCCAATCAACTTACCCATGGTTATCAATCGACTACAGCCTATGTTTCTATTTTTACTACCTTTTTGCATTTATCTCTTTTCAAATAGAGAACTCTCCATCTCCAGATAAACACTGGCAATCATCAATCATTTCTTAAATACAAAAGTCAATTAAAAAAAGTAACTCTTATTCTTTAACTATGACATTTAATAGTTGAAACACACAAGGCATACCAAAATAAACACAAAAGTATCAGGTTTTCAAATTTATTTTTTAACATAGTTTCCTTCCTTCTCAATCACAGTATTCCACTTTTGATTGAAGGCATGTATACTTGTCTCAGGACATTTTTTGTTGCCTTCTTATGCCATGTATGAATTGACTCTATCGTCATCATCATTAAAGAACTTGTATTCTCTGAGTGTCTTAATAGGCTCAAACAAATGAAAGTCTGAAAGTGCAACATGACTAGGTGGCCTCACAGCAGCTTAAAAGACTAGACAAGCAATTACAGCACTTCATACACCCTAAAGTTGTTACCTGGCCTTTCTTAAAGGTGGCACTTGGTGGACAAGGGTTCTCTAAAATGGACATGTGTTAATTTTACCAAGAGCTTATCCTTTATATTGTCTCTGATATATACCACACCTTGCTGCTGTAAACATGACAATCTGAGTACATTACAAAGAAACAACTAAAATTAAAAGATGAAAGTAAATACTAGTCAATATGTGTGGGTGTACAATGTATATAGTCAAAATCCAGTAAAAACATAAGACAGATTGAGGTTTTTAGTTTTGGTATTACAATTGGTTTAGAAGAAAGAACCTTGATTTCAAAACAAGCTGTTCTTGAAAAAAATTAACATTTTGTCTCATTCTACCTGTAATGGTGGAGATATTGGCTAAATACATACCCAACAAAAACAGTATATCATAATGTGATTTTTTACTAAAGAATGACATTTAAAGTGCTCATAGAGATTAAAATGATTTCCAGTCCAGTTTGTAACTGAATGAAAAATTAGTGTAGTCTGTATTTGTGCTGAACATCATTTTAAAACATCAAAATTCTTGAACAAAGATAACTATGAAATGCAAATTAGAATTCTTCATCTCTTAGCCTTGTCAGCAGGGTTTAATGCTGACTGTTTCCCCTATAGAGGAGTAACCCCCCTCCACCAAAATTAGGTGTCCTCTGTATGGCACTAAACTGCAACAGACTTCAGTTCTGGAGCTCTAAGAAGTGTGAAGTACACTTCATTGCTATTACTTCCAGGTCCACTTGGAGTTAGAGTCTCATCTATGAGTGAAATAGATCAATTTGAAAATTATTTGTATTAGATAGGAATACTTGATACCATATAACTGCAAATTAATTGTATTGTGACGTGGTATGCTACAGAGAGAGGGAAGGGGAGGTCAATTCCCTTACCCTTTTTTATATCTGTAGAAAGCTAGAATTGAGCAAGAGACGAGGTTGTGAGAGATCGACTTGGCAGGAAGCGGACGTGGAGGAATTGACAGTTTCAAAGTGGCAAAGTAAGCCAGGCTAGTCCCAAAATTTGAAGAAGCCAACGTTGATGAATATTTTGCACATTTTGAGCAAACAGCACTCAACCTCGGATGGCCAAGAGGATGTTGGTCAATATTACTCCAGTTTGTACTGACGGGAAAAGCCCTGGGGCATATGCAACTCTGCTGACGGAAAATTGCGCCGATTATGAATCGGTGAAAGTGGCGATTTTCAAAAGCTTCGAGTTGGTCCCAGAAGCTTATAGACAGAAGTTTAGAATGCAGGAAAAGAAAGAAAGCCAATCTTATGTGGAATTTCTGCGGGACAAGGAGAATGTACTTTGTAGGATTTATCAAGTTGCGTAGGGCAATTAGTAGCGATAGCCGAGAGTAATTAATCGCGTTAGCTAAGAGCAATCAGTCGTGAAGACAGGAAACTCTCCTAGCGATTGAGGAACAGGAGCTATATATAGTGGCTTGGGGCATCCCATTGTGCACAAGTAGGATATTCCATTGCATAGATCGTGATTGGCTGCTTGGAAGTAAGTGGAAGTATTTTATTATATAAACCAGCTTCAGTTTAGCATTGTAAGGAAGACTGCACTGAGCTACGATCTGCTTTTTTTTTGTCTGACAGCTGGACGCTTTACGGAGGTATGTGTTATTGTTATTCTACACGCTTGAGAAATGGTGTGACTTTAAGAGGATAGAAGGAGACATTGAGAAACTCTGGCTGCTAATATTGGCTGAAGACTTTTTAAACTGTGTGCCAGAGGAAATCAGGGTTCACCTGAGTAAAAGGAAAACTGACCTGAGTTATGAAATGGCTGCACTGGCAGATGAGTACACGCTCACACAGAAAAACCAAGGAAAGAGTCTACATGGGAAGCCAAGAGAGTAGAATGAATATTAAGGCAGAGGTACGCCCAGAAGTAAAGCCTAAGGAAGAGAATAGAAGAACCTTCCAGAGAGACAGCAGAACGGTGATCTGCTATAAATGTGGAAAAGCTGGACATGTAGCTATAAGGTGTCAGCTAGGGAAAGGTCCGGAAGTTAACCGTACCCAGGCAGGAAAACCACAAGGAGCTGTCACAACAGACAGAGTAAACCAGTCTTATCGACCCTGGACGAAGAGTGGGGTCATAAGAGGCCCAAATGGAGAATCAGTAGAAGTAGCAGTTTTACGAGATATGAGAGCATCTCAATCATTACTTCTAAGAGATAAAATACCAAAAGGTGTCATAGAAGCAGCACGTGAGACTGTGCAGATAGAGGGTATCGATGGGAAGAGGATGAAAATCCCGCTATGTGAGATAACCCTGAAGTCCAAGTTGAAAAATGGACTATTTCAAGTTGGAGTGGTAGATAAGCTACCAATGAAAGGAATCTCCCTCATACTGGGAAATGAAGTAAAAATTGAAAAGGGTCGACCTAGTAGGATGGCAAAAATGAGTGCCAAAAATGAAGAAAAGATGGCAGCAGAGTCACGAGCGAGGTACAACCTATGTAGTCGCTTGCAAAGTGGGAAAGTGGAAAGGAAGGAAGTGAACATTCCACATCTCAGGAAACCGAGGACGAATTGATCGGTCATCATAAGCAATATGACCAGATCAGGAAGAATAATGGGAATAAATTCCCTAACATACCTAGAGGATAAGAGAACAGTGAGAGGACCCTTACAAATGGCGAAAAAGAGAGAGTTTAAAAGGGGCAAAGAGGTCCTACTATTATCTCCAAATAAAGGATCCCTTTTTGATGGAAGATACCTAGGTCCGTATGTGGTTTCACACTAGATCGATGAGAGAACATATCGAATCGATACCCCAGAGGGGAGGGAGAAGACGTAAGTTTGTCATATAAACAGATTAAAGAAACATGTCTGTCGAGGACAGCCTGTTTTGGCGGTAACCACCTAAAGCTGAACAGTGGAAAAGAAGTAGGGGCCGGCAGTGAAAAACCCGCCTCTCAAGCTTAAGAATTCGGTGATTCTGAGTAGTTTGGAGAAAAGTAGTCATTTGTTGGTACCAGTGTGAGAGGACTTGAAGAAGTTGATGAGAGAGTATCCAGGTTTATTCTCTGATGTCCCTCAAAAGACGACAATGATTCAACATGATGTAGAATTGAACCAAGAAGCTCCAGTGAAGCAGCACCCTTATAGACTGGACCCAAGGAAGGAGACATTGATGAGGGAGGAAGTTAAATATATGATGGAGAATGGAATAATAGAACCAAGCGATAGTGCTTGGACTTCTCCATGTGTGCTGGTAGGAAAGGAAGATGGATCAATGAGGTTTTGCACGGATTATAGGAAAGTCAATGCAATGACCAGAGCAGATTATTTCCCTATCTCCCAGATGGAGGACTGCATAGACCAAATTGGCCGTGCCAAGTATATTACCAAGTGTGATCTGTTAAAGGGCTACTGGGCAGTACCTCTAACAGAAAGCTAAAGCCATTTCAGACTTTGTAATCCCAGGTGGGACCTATCAATACTGAGTTATGCCTTTTGGGATGAAGAATTCCCAGGCCACCTTCATGAGATTAATGTCTAAGCGCCTAGCAGGTTTAGAAGGCGTAGATGCCTTTATTGATGATATTGTGATTTACCACAATACTTGGGAGAACTACATCGAGACCCTAAGGAAAATGTTTGAAAGATTAGAAGCAGCCAACCTAATTGTTAACTTAGCGAAGAGCAAGTTCAGGGCTGCAACTGTGAAATATCCTGGACACACAGTGGGTTACGGAAGTATGAAACTGAGTGAAGTGAAGACCCAGGATATACAGGCGTTCCCCATCCCAAAGAATGTAAGGGAGTTACGGCGATTTCTTGGGATGGCAGGCTATTATGGGTGGTTCTGTAAGAACTTTTCAGGAAAGCAGTACCTCTAACAGACTTACTGAAGTTCGGATGGTCCGATAGATGTCAGAAAGTGTTTATTGGAATAAAACATGCTTTGAGTTCGGAGCCGGTCCTAAAAGCACCAGAGTTTGAAAAACAATTTCACTTAGCCGCTGACGCTAGTGATGAAGGAGCCGGGCTTATGCAGGAGGATGATGAGGGTCACTTGCATCCAGTGAGTTATTACTCAAAGAAGCTAAACAAGCATCAGTGAATGTATGCCACTGTTGAGAAAGAATTATTCACTTTATTAAGTAGTATTCAGCATTTTGAGGGGTATGTTAACATGAAATGTACAAAAGTTTATACGGATCATAATTCATTAACCTTCCTGGAAATAATGAGAAATTGAAAGTTGCAAGCTTGGTACCTCAGTTTACAGGAGTATAACTTGGAGGTAGTCCATATCACCGGGAAGGACAATGTAGTAGCAGATAGCTTTTCACGGTGTTAGGGGAAGAAAATGAGGAAAAGGGAATTTTCTTTCTCAATTTTGATATTTAAGAGAGACTAGAAAATCGTCAAAACATGAAGAAGAAAGGAAGGGAAAGAAAATGAGGAAAAAGGTATTTTCTTTCTCAATTTTGATATTTAAGAGAGACTAGAAACTCGTCAAAACATGAAGAAGAAATGAAGGAAAAGAAAAGTAAAGTGAAAGGAAAAAAAAGGAAAAGGGAGAGTGAAAGCAATCACCCTTTTTTATTATGTCTTTTATTTTCATCTCTTTCTTCTCTTGAAGGGAAGGGGGTGTGACATGGTATGCTACAGAGAGAGGAAAGGGTAGGTCAATTCCCTTACCCTTCTTTATTTGAATCAACAGGCATCAAGACTAACCGTTAAAATGGTAGGGGAAAGAAAAGGGCAAACTATCTGCACTCTATGCCCTTTAGTCTGTTGAACGAAAGAAATCAAGGTCAATCCAGTGGCATGACTCGGTGAAGTGGTGGAAGAAGAAAATCAGATGATTGGTCCACCGGCTCTTTGAGCCAAAAAGGCCATGACGCGTTAGAGAAATTTGAAAGATGATCTTCATTTTGGATAAAGCCAGCATTAGAACCAGATCACTGAGGTCAACCAACTCTGGGAAAGAAATCTGAAAATTGAGAACCCGTCAAAGATAAGTACAACTCAAACCGTTTTCCTTCTACAATTCTTAAATATTGGAAAGTTTTATGTATTCAAAAGAGAAAAAAAAAGAGAGAAACTGTAAAGGTTCTGTTTCATCAATAGTTAAATTTATTGAATGAACGTTGCTACACGCTTCAGTCCAACAGCTTAGACACTTTTACTCGAGTAAGAGAAAGAGAAAGAAGAAAAAGGATTGAGAGACATTTTTGTTTGATGTTTTCCTGTTGGCTTAATATTGCCAGTATTTTAAAAAGAAAAGAGAAAAGAAAAAGGAACTGTTTCTTAAATCTCATCATTATTTGTTTAATCTGTTAATTTGTTGAAATCTTTTGGTTGTGTTCCTTCCTCTATCAATTTGTCTTCTTTTGTATGTATCTGTCTCAGCCTTGTACCGCTTTCATTAATTCTCGCTAAATGTCTTATTGCCTCCCTAAACATTACAAGAGAATATTGGAAATCTGCCTATAGTTAATATTATCTAACCTAGAAGTTCGTTCTTCCGTGATCTGAGGGGGTAGGAAGACAAAGGACTTGGTGGTGTATGTGAAAGTTAATTGGCACCCCCTTACCAACACCTACGGTCAGGCTAGCCCCGAATTAACCTCCACATTATTTGTCTGTTTATCATATGCCCGAAATAGGAGTCTTGACCGGGATTTATTTTGTGGAGTGTCAAGTGCCAGACTGCTCTCGGTGATACACATTCTATGTAACAGCCTTCTACAGAGGACAATGACCGAGATATTGATCTCTTAAGGTCAGAGTAGAATTCAACATTACAGTATTAAGAATAGTTACTTGAAGCTGTAATTATTTACTAAGGATTATTATTGTTATTAGTTTCTTGAATACATGTAACTGCAAACAAATGATTCTTATTCAATTGAAATAATTACTAGAAACCATGTAATTACTTGAAATGCTATAACTGTGTGCAAATAGGAGTAGTTGCTTGAAACTTCCTAATTATGTATAAATTATTAGTATCAATTGAGAATATATGAAACCATACAGCTGTATGCAAATTATTTGCATTAGATAGGAATATGTGTTATATAACTGTATGGAAACTAATGATTATTGACAAATAAAAAAAAGAACCACAATGATATATTGAAAATATACTTATGATTATAATCAAACATTTACAAATGAATCAAATTTCAGGATTAAATAACCCCTAAAAAAAAAACGTTCATTGTTATCACATGACATTTATATGAAAATCAATTTTTATTCATCCATTTGTGAAAAAGGAGCAAAAAACTATTAAAAAGAAAAATGCCATTGATATTTTGTTAGATTTATTTTATTTATTTCTTCAGGAGACCATTCATTCTAAAGTGTTAATGATGGGTGGAGAGATCAGCCGAAATCTTACTGAACATGTGACCCACCTTGTAGCAGGGACAGTTGGCAGCAGTAAATATCAGGTAAGAACTGATCAATATCATTTAACTGATTAGTTATTAAAGATGCCCAAAAAGCAGCTATTAAATGATTTTGGAAAGATATCATCAAAATTATATGGTTGGCACAGATATTGGGATCAGGTAGATGCAGTTGGTATAATTGTTAATTGTGTTGAAAGTGGAATTGACAAATTCTGTCTATGGTTGATTAATGTATTTGGGAAACTTAATTCAAAATACAAATTATTTTATTATCAACCCCAAAAAATGAAAGCATGTATGTGAAGTAAAATAGTGTTAACAAAATAAAAATGTTCATATTTTAACAATTTAGGGATAATTCTCTTAGAATTTTTCTTGTGATGATATGTGGAGAAAAAAAATTTTTTATGTGTTTTTTGTGCGGTAGGAACGGTGTAAGCAAGATGAAACAACATTAAAATGAAAACTTATCTCATTTCTCTCTCTCTCTCTCTTTTTATTTTTTTTATATGTCTCTCTCTTTTTTTTTCTTCTGGTGTTGCATTTCACTGACCGTTAATTTCTCTTTCTTTCTGATTACATTTTTAAATCATTTCTTGTTCTCTGGCTCTTCTCATGGTCAGTTGATGAACAAAATAGTCACATGGTTCTTATCCTTTTTCTGTTGGCCTTTTAATCTTCCCATATGAGCTGGCCTGGGGAAATAGGTTTACTCTATACATGACAGACACATCTGTCTGTTAAGAGATCTCGCAGCCAACTGACTTGTCTGATTTTTCCTCTTTGCAGATTTGACCTTCACACTGCCTCGTATCACATGGACTTCTTGGTTAATCAGCATTCAGCCTTCAAATAGGTTGCTTGTTACTAGGAGCTGCTTGCCAGTTCATACACCCATATTAGGGAAACTTGACCCGACTTCAATTCTTCAGACTTCTCATTTACTTCTGCTGGTTTGCAAGGGAAACAAAAAGAAGGAGAGAGAGAGAGAGTCTATATTTATGAATAAAATATGAATTTGACTATCCCCACGGTCCAAATTCATAACATCTCCTAGATGGGCAGACTTGGACATCTAGTGTCTATGAGCAACTAGTATAGGAGAATGTCAGCATCAAATTAAAAACTAAGAGGTGAATTACTCTAAAAACAAATTGAGGAACATCAACATTATCGCTCATAAATAATTACACCCCTATAAAAATGTTAATTTTCTTATAATCCTTGATAAAGCTGTTTGCATTTCACATAGCGCTAATACCCTTGGGAAAGGTATGAATCCCAATAGCACCTTCTGGTTATGGGTAAATAGTAGGGCAAATTGAGTTTTCTAACCTTGATTAGGCAACCAGTCTAGAAGAAAAACTCTGAATTCAAACCAGTTGTACTCTGCTTATAAATTGACCTTGTGTTATTACATCCTGCTCATAACATGATTTATAACTGAAAATGATTTCCGTTTAAATTTTATAATTGACCTTTGACACTCGCAGTTACCAGTAAATTCCTCATTATGCTGTGTTATAGTCTTGGTCTTTTTTGTTCTGGGTTACTTAGTATCAATTGCAAGAAACAATTCCTAACCTGACTTAAATCCTATAATACAGAACACTTTGGTGTTCTGTATTATAGGATTTAAGTCAGAAGGCTGGAAGGTACAAGGCCAAAATGTGATTATGAGTTGCCCTTATAAAACAAATAGATTAAATGATATCAAACAAAATGCTATGTTTATTTTACAATATTTGTTGTCAATTGACAACAATTCATACTAATGGTAATTGTTACTATAAAAGATAAATTCCCATAAGAGAAAAGAGATTTATCTATATTTTATATTTGATTATTGTTCTGTAAAAAATTTCTGTTTTGTAGAGAAATATTTTTGAGTAAGTTATACTTGATTTATTGATTAAAACATTTTTATCTTTAAAAAAAAAAACTTCTATATTAAGACCTTCTCTTGTGTCTATGCATTGTAAATTTAATTGCTGTGCATCTAAAGTTTTCAATTTGACAAGATTTTGAAGTTAAAAGCTTGCCAAAAGATTGGTCCTATATATGAATTTACATTCTGAGTAATTTTTAACTTTTATAGGTTGCAAGCTCTTTAAAGAAATATATAATGCTTCCTGAATGGGTACATAGAGTGTGGGAAGCAGCTCAAGAAGGGTAAGTAATTCTTGGATGTTTGTTTTACTTTATATTTTGTTCATTATCTCAAGTTTTGAAATGTTTGTAATGGAAATGACGGTAACCTACCTGATGCCAAAAACCAGCGTTGTCTCACTTACTGGGTCGCCATGTGAGAGACCACCTGATATATGCAATAAGTTCATTTGTATGGGAAGGCAGATGAATGATATAAAAAAAACCAGGCTAGTATCTAGTCAACACAGGATTCTTTTTGCTGGCGCATTCATGTGAGGCGGTGCCTTTTGCCAGTTGGGAGAGAAGTTTTCTTGTTGAACATTATCAGTGAGCGTAGCAGTAATTGAGCAGAGATTTTGCTAAGTGATACAGATTTACAACTGAAACTGAGTACTGGGAATCAGTTTTCAAACAAGCTATTTTAGCAATAATGGACCGACAGTTCAACTTGAAGATCCTTCCTGAGTTCAACGGGACTGGGTCGATAGTAGAATGTCTAGAGAAGTTGGAGTTGGTGCGTGACCTGTCAGAAATTAAGTGCCTTGATCGTGTCATCCCCCTTTGCCTGACCAGAGGAGCATTTGCTGTCTACCAACACTTGACCAAAGATGAGAAATCAGATATGGCTCGGATTAAGGAAGCATTGATGACGGCCTTTGCTGTAAATAAATTTACGGCATATGAACAGTTTGAGGCGTGCGTATTACGTCCAGGTGAGATAGTCGATGTGTATTTGGTAGACCTTCAGAAATTATTAATTCTTTTTGGAGGAATGCTAGACAGTGTGATGGCATGCGTGTTCATGTGGGGACTTCCTGGTCATGTGGAAAGGCTTCTGACGTCCTCAGCCAGGATGGATCATTTATCCCTTGAGTAGCTATTAGCTTTTGCTCGAGATATTATGATAGACAAGGTGGTTGAAAAAGAACCAGTTGTCGCTGAGGTGCAGCCTCCTTAGATCACTCGATCAACTCCAGACATGAGTCCACCCATTATTTGCTATGTGTGCAATTGTCCCAATCACCTTGCAAGGGACTGTGTAAAGAGGCAGAAAGCAGCTCACGCACATTGCTATCAGTGCAATAAGGTCACTTCATCAAAAATTGCCCAGGAAATGAGGTTGGGGACAAGACATCAGTGCTGGTCCATTCCCCGTACAGCAAGTAAACTTGACACACCATACTTGGCCCTTCTTGATTCTGCGTGCTCACAGTCCATCTTGAGTGTGGAGTTGTGTCGGTTTTGGTTGAAGCAGGATGTGGCGGTGACCACATTAATAGGAGCTAAGCAGGCTTGTTGCAAGAGTGGCACAGTTAAAATTTGCATGGCATCCAGCAGCACCGCCACGATAGATGTGCTGGTTATGCGAGGAAAACCCCTGGATTTCAACCTGTTGCTTGGCATCAATGCCATCAAGGTGTTCAGTGGTGTTTACATCACACAGTATGGAAGTGCGGAGTTTGAGTTGCTGCTTGGAAGTGATTGGCTGGTGAAAAACTTGTGAACAGGATTCCCAAATATCCAGTATCCAGCAAATTGAGGGAAAAGTTCAAGAGTGAATTGCAGACTTGGATGGATAGTTGTTGATTGTTGCCTTACAGCAATGAAAAGTTTGATCCACCCAAGGGATTGATGCTGCCGATGGGAGTACTGCTGACCAACATGCATAAAGTGTATTCTGTGAAGGATTATCAGGAACTTAGCACCTATGTTGACTCATTCACAGCCACCACTAATATATGTGTGGGGAAACTGTAAGATTAGTGACAGCAGGCTGCAAACGTATCTATTCTGGACCTCAGAGAGGCGTACCTGCAGGTTCATGTGGAGAAGTCTCTGTGGCCCTACCAGACAGTCATATTCAAAGGGAAGCGATATTGTCTGATCAGGTTGGGGTTCAGCCTGAGTGTGCCACCCCTTATAATGCAATCTGTGCTAAAAACCTGTTGGCACAGAATGAAACCATAAACAGAACAACATCAGCATACATCGATGATATATTTATCAATGAGGATGTGGCATCAGTGGAGTCTGTGAGGAAACATCTGGAACTCTACAGGCTTCCTAGCAAAGACCCAGAGCTGCTGAAAAACAATGCCAGAGTATTTGGACCCCCAGGTCAATGATTATTGACCACTGCTCTGAACTGCAACTCTTCTGTTTGACTCCTCATTGCTCTCTTAAATATATAGGACCCTGATTTCTGAAAAAGAAAACTGCTTTTTCCTCATTGAAACCCCAGAACTAAAGTACCTTAGAAAATGATATGCTTGGCTACTGATCTGACTGTACTTGTGTTTATTATGGAATTTAAAAAAAATAATCCTTTCCTCCCTGTTAAATCCTCTTTATAATTTATTTTCTATTAAAATCTACCAACCTTCCTAACTTATTTACTTATCCTTTTCATACTACTATACACACATCCATTTATGCTATCTGTACTGACACACACCTATGCAGATACGCTTACACCTACATGTATGTACATATTTACTATGCACCTACATGCCCACATACTCATACAGACATGCTTGCAGCTACATGCATATCCATTATTGTTTTGGTTTGATTTCTTTGTTTAATGGCATATCAACCTTCATGGATTATTTAATGCCACAGCCATCCTGTTGAAGAACAGCAGTAAAGCTATTTAACCCATATCTAGGGGGATGAAGAGGTTCATACCTTTCCCAAGGATATTACTCCAAAAGGGAACATAATAACATGACTAGAGTTTGAACTCGTTTACTTTGTGGCTGCATATATATTGTCATCCACAGACAGACTGTTTTGTTGTATCTCAACTCTTCAGTGTGGCTAGACACATAGGACGCTTCAAGTTGAGATTAAAACCTGCCCAACTTCATGTTAGACTTAATATCATACCTCATTTATGATAAAACATATTCTATATTCAAATCTGAAGATGACCTCTAATTTTATGGTATCATTATTATTATTATTACCCTATACTAGATGACCCATAAAACTGTTAGTTCCTGTTATAACACCAGTCCATAATGCTATTAACACTTCTGATTAGGAAGGAGAATATTCTAATTAGCATCTACTAATTATCTCTGTTATAATGAGAATTTGCCTGATTGCAAAAGCAATTGAATTTTTTTACTAGCTTAAAAAAAGTTCTAGTTCCCAAGGTTAAAATGTAAATAAATATACACGTTATATGTTAAAATTCTGATGTAAAAATCAAGTAACTTTTTTTTTTTTTTTTAAACTTCAAAGTTTTTTTTATTTTATTTTTCAAGTGCTCAGAAGATGTATTTAGTTATTCCCTTAAAATTATAAAGTATTATTTCTTCTACAAAGTAAATGATTTGGCCTTAGATTTATTAGTTGGAAATATCTCCCTCATCCAAATGAAAAATTTAGATTCTAGCAGATCGAGGATTCAATTCTACTGTACTGGATATAATTTTTTTTAGATATATGAAAAATTATTAAAAGTCTGTTTTACTCATTAATGATTGAGAGGAATTTTTACAACAAAAAGTTACTATGCTACTGAAGCTGAACTTTAAGAATGGCTCACAACAAAAGTAATTAATTAGTCTCAACTGCTAATATACTATGTTAAATGGCATTATTTATTCTATTTTTCAGCTAAATTTGACCAGATTGACATTATTGTGAGTGTTTGTAAACATATATTTACCCAACCCCTCTGTACAAATTTGACACAAAGTCAATTTTTAAGCAGAGTTTAACAGATTTGACTTAAGAATTTTCCTTGTCTATGAACGGTTGCTAAACCAAGGTTAAAGGACCTTGTATGGCTTATTATTTGCCCATAGTTGGAGGGAGAAAAATTAGATTCATACCTTTTCCAAAGGGTATTAGTACTATGGGAAATGCAAACAGCCTCATCCAAGATTTGAACTCTCTTTGCCTGGTCAATTTCCTACAACCATTACTCCATCTGAGTTTTCATAAATGATTGAAGTGTGCAAATACCCTCTTGTGCAAGTGAATTATATGTGGGGGGGGGGGTTCTGTCTCAATGACAAAAAATTATTTAAAAAATACACATATAAACAACCTTGATAAACTTGTAGATAAATCAATTTCCTTTTGTTTGGTGTAGGGTTTGACAGGATTTTATGGGTTTATAGCCATTTTCTAAGCATTTTTTAGATGTAACCTACCAAAAATGCAAAAGTATTCATTTTGGGTTGCCATGAGCATTGCTAATTGAACTTTAGGAGATAAATATGGGAAATAGCAGGTTTCATGGCTCTTGGTCAGGTCAAGAACTTTTTAGCACCTCTAAGTAGATTATTTAAAGAGTTACTTTTTTAATTTTCTTTTTTTTTTTTTTTTACTTGTTTTCATATTTTATCTCTTATTTGTTGTTGATGGAATTTTTTTTTCTAGTTCTGTTTATTGTAATGATGAAAAATTCCAAAAGTACCGATGTCCAACATTCAAAGGACTTACAATTACAGTATCTGGACTGGATCCAGCAGAAAGGAGAGAAGTTAAGAAATTGGCTGAATTGGAAGGTAAGATAACCAAAATATTCAAAAAGACACATAAAGCTTTCATTTGATTTAACCCTTCCCAAATAGACTGACCAAACCTGCATATTTATTTACTACTGAATCTAACATTAACAAATCCAGTTTGTTACCATTACTACTAGGTCTACTTTGACTTAGTATGATAGATGGGGTCCCGTCTATGGGCCAAGTAGATCTTTTTGAAAATGATCATGATAAGATAGCAATATTTGAAACCCTATGACTCTGCAAATTATTTCTATTAAAGATGTTCTGTTTGGTCCTCGATCTGGATGAAATAGATCCAACTGATCGCTTGAAAAAAGAGTGTTTTCACTCAGTTGTGTTCTCCCACTTACAAGAATATCTTCACTCAGTCATGTTCTCCCACCAACAAGAACAATATCTTCACTCAGTTACGCTCTCCCACCAACAAGAATGTCTTTGCTCTGTTGCTTTCTTCACTAACAAAAATAATATCTTCACTCTCACATGCTTCATCTGTACATTCACTTCAGAAAAATTCGCATCCGCCATTCTTGCAAATTCTTCTTGCTTGAGATTGTGTTTTATTTTAAATTGAGGTGTTAGGATAGACATGTTTCTTTTCTCTCTTTCTCTCTCTCTCGTACCATTCATTTTGCATGCCAGGTATAAACATGCTTGCTTTGCCACACGGTAAGTTATCTTCTCTTCTACAAAAAATAGTTATTTAAAATTATAATGGTCTACAAATGATAATTGTTATCAAATAGGTTTGAAGCCATATAATTGCTTGCATAAAAAATGTGACTGATTTTGGCATGAAAAAAAACTAACGAAAATTGTTATGTTGTAAAATCTATCAACCAATCTTAATAATACCAATTGTCCTTATGTGAGCTTATTTTCATTACAAGCTTGTTGCATTTTTATGCTCAATTATATAGGTGTGTATTGTACCCAAATAATTTCAGTTGACTGAAATTAATATAGAAATAAAGTTCTAGGATGCCTTGTAAACTATTCTTAACTTTGATGAAAAGTTATAAATGGAGGAAATAAATGAATTTAACTAGTTATCAATTGATTTAGAAGTTAATGTTCAGATAAACAATATTTTTCATAAAAAGAAATATCTTTTTTGATTGCAAAGTTTTTCTTTTTAACATTCCTTCATTTGTTATGGTTTCTTGAAAATTATAAATTCCTAATTAAGTTAATTCATGTTTTTTTGCTTTTGCTTTTTTTGTTTAATGGCATATCAACTCTTTTTAGGTTATTCAATGCCAGAGCCATTCTCCTAGAAGAACAGTAATGATACTATTTAACCCATAGCTGGGAGGATAAGGGGGTTCATACCTTTCCCAATGGTATTTGCCCGAAAGTGAACGTAATAGCGCGACTGGAGTACGAACTCGCGTACTACAATTCCGCAGTCCATTGCTTTAACCATTACAACACGAGGACACCCCCCATGTTTTTTGTTTGTTTATAAAAGCATTAACCAAAGAAAAATCAGTGGATTTGGATGAAATTCAGGAGTGAATATCATTGAATGAATTTTAATTCTTCCCTACCAAAACCTGCATATTTAAAAAAAAAAAATTTTTCCTGCTACCATATTCCTCACGCACTCATAAACTCTTATTGAGATATAAATTTGGTATCTTAGATTGTAGTTTGTATATATTCATACTGTACCAGCTAAGTAACTATTTAACAATATAGTTTAAGCCTAGGGCAAACCTAAGTAAGATAAAGTTTGTGCTCCTAATCAATACCTTTTACTTTCTTAAACTATGGTATCCTTACTTAAACAAGTTTACACTAAACCAAATATTGTGATGTAATCAAAATGGCATAGATATAAAAATAAGAGAATTTAAGGTTTTGTAATTTGAATCAACACAATTACACTTAAGATAGGCATAATACTACCCTTAGCCAAAATTATGGAATTAACACATTCTGGAAATGTTCATTTAGGTTTTTTTTTTTTTTATTATTATTTAGCAGTAAACAAGCTAATAACAGATTAGATGTAAGGCATTTCCTCTTTTATAGGTGGACATTCTGGTTTCATAAGATATGCTTAAACAAACTAGATTAAATTATTTAGATAAATGGAATAATTCTTTTTCTCAGCTATGCAAAGGGAAATATGGATTGTTCTAATGTTGAAAAAAAAACAATGAAAATTATTCATCTTTATGCATTACGTCTGGTTTACATGAAAAAATTGGGTTACATCTCGACTTGGTGCCAATTAATGACATAGAGTAAGGTATGGATGTGTGTGGTTTTTTAATATATTTTTTTATCAAAACTATGAAAATTATTGGAACATTTTTTTTCTGGTGATAGTGGGTGTGAAATTGAATTGTCACTCAGTGCCAAGTGGAGTATTAGGTAGAAAGTTTGGAAAGCAGACTCATAGCTTTTTCTTCTCTTTCTTTTCTTTTTATATAAATATCATTCTCGTATGATGGACAAGAGTTGCAGTTATTTTGATAAGTAGATTGATTCTTATGAATCTATTATATGCTTCTTTAATAAATTCAAATTATTTTTTCTCTTCTTTTAGGTGGTAAATACTCAGGAGAAATGAAAGTGGATGAATGTACACATTTGATTGTCAATGAACCAAAGGGTAAGTAAAAAATTATTTTATTTTTCTCTCTTAAACAGAATGAGACAATTAATGTGTGAAATATTACATATCAAATTGTATTTACAAATGCATAAAGACTGCACTATCATTGGAGCTTGGACTGCGTCCCCTGCAGAGGGATAAGCTCCTCCCCACAAATAAGGTTGTCCTGGATATGACGGTAAACTGCACTCTTTGGTAAGGTTCCATTTCTAAGGCTTCAGGAAATATGGAGTCACACCTTTGCTGCCATTACTCTTAAATCCACAGTGACTCAGAGTGGTAGTATTTATATAGAATAAAGAGGGGTATATTGTATTGCACAACAGTATGGGAACAACAGGCTTGCCTTGTAAATGAGTGCCCTGTCAGCGGGGGCTGTAGAATATACCGACTGCACTTCTACAGAAAGGTAAGACACTTCACCTTCAACAAGTATCCTAGGTATGCCACTAAACCATCTGATAGTGAGGCCCCAGTCCTGGAGCTTTGGGGAATGTAGACTATCCATTCATTGCCATTACTCCCAGTTCCACTCTGACCTGGAGTAGTAGTACCTATTAATGTCGCATTTATGAATAAAATTGAACTATTCAGTCATTTAATACACTAAAAACCATTTAACTCTATGCAAACAATTGATTAATATTAGATATAATTATTAGCATTAGATAGCAACACTTGAAACCCTTTAACCATGTGCAAGTGAATGAATACTGTTG
This sequence comes from Sepioteuthis lessoniana, assembly GCA_963585895.1. Taxonomy (NCBI): domain Eukaryota; kingdom Metazoa; phylum Mollusca; class Cephalopoda; order Myopsida; family Loliginidae; genus Sepioteuthis; species Sepioteuthis lessoniana. The sequence goes on along the minus strand of OY757939.1, from coordinate 70,483,212 downwards.
GATAAAATTATTAGTGTTAAACAGCAATACTTGAAACCATTTAATGTGTTGGATATACATCTGATGGTGAGGCTGCAGTCTTGGGGTTTGGGGAATGTGGAGTACCCTTTCATGACTATAACTGTTAGGCTCACGGAGGTGCCCGTGGTGTAATGGTTATCGTCGTAGGAAATGGACCCGGCGACACGAGTTCAAATCCTGGATGAGACTGATTGCATTTCACATAGCACTAATACCCTTGGGAAAGGTATGAATCCAATTATTCTCCCTCCAGTTATGGGTAAATAGTAGGGCAGACTAGGTTCTTCAGCCTTGGTGAGGCAACTAGTCTAGGAGAAGGAAAACTCTGAACTCAAACCTGTTAAACTCCGCTTAAAAATTGACCTTGTGTCATATCCTGCCCGAGCGGAGGGGTTGGTAAATATGATATGATAACTGTTAGGCTCACTCTGACCCAGTATGATAATACCTGTTAGGGTCCCATTTATGGTTCAAATAGAACTGTTCGATTATTTTCTAAAGATTAGTATGAGTTATTTGAAACCATACAGCTGTGTGTCAACTGTTTGATAGTGTTAGGGTTGAAACCATTTAACTGTGTGTAAACAAATGATTAATGGTAAATAGAATTATTAGTATTAGATAGCAATACTTGAAACCAATTAACTGTGTACAAACAAATGAGCTTTAACTTGCTTAAAAATGTGACCTCTAAACTATTCACTTCAAATCATGTTACATATATATGTATTTACAGGATTTGGCATTATATAGCCCACAGAGGTTGATGTGCCATAAAACACCACCAAACCAGACCAGGATTAAAAATTCTCTCTTTGTTTGAATGCCAGTCACTGGCACTGGTAGGAAATAAGAAGTGCTTCTATAAAAAAAAAATGTTGATCATTAAAAAAATTACTTATCTTAATTAGTTTCTCATGTTTCATTCAATGTAACCTACTTGGGTATGTATTTGCTTGTGGACTAGTATGGTCAGAGGTCAGCAGACTGCAGGGTTGTTTTTTTTTTTTATGTTTTTAGTATTTGGTGATCAAAACAGGAAAAGCAGTTTTCCTTTATGTTAATTAATTTCTCATATATTCAAGGGGGTTGTTTGAGGGTAGTAGCAGTCCCTGAGAACCACAGTTAGGGGTTGGTCATTATACATAGAGGGCCTCCAGGCCAAGCTGTGGCTGAATAGCAGTCCATGGAATAGTCAGCAGTGAGCTGACCAGTGCTCAAATCTTCATCTACTATCCATATCACTCTTGTTAGAGAGTACTCAACTTAAACCAAAGAGCCAAGTCTCTCATTTTAACTGCATGTCAACCTGTCTAGTTATTATATGCCTAGAAATTAAGGAATGGTGCACATTGTATGTCTGTATTTTTATAGTTGATGGTTTTAATGATGTCGTATCATCATTGAGGATTGTGTTTAGGGGTTACTTCATGTGGTATTCATCACGTTAACATTTGTGTTTGAGTATAATTTTGTTTTTCTCAAAAAGAACAGAATGTCGTCTATATTGACATTTTCAAATAGATTTTTCATATTTGTGTTGTAAAAGTGTTTTCTGATTAAAGTGAAAGCTCCACATTCTATGAGAAAGTGTTTGACATGTTAAACACAGTGATTGTTGTTCTTGTTTGAGTCTAAAAGAGGGCGTAAATCTTGTTGATCAATGCGTAATTAGGATCTAGTGACTTATTCTTTTCTGGGTTTTCAGAAGGCTGCTCTCTCGTGTTGCAAAGTGGATTAGATCAAGAAGAGTTTATTGTGGATGTTGTTATTTAAGTGTTGTTGCTATTTTGCATGAAGAAATCTATTAATTTTGGGTTTCAAGTCAGTATATGTAATCTTGAATTTGTCAGGGAGCAAGTCTTAAGCCACACATTTCAATTCAAAGATAAAAATAAAAAGAAAATATCAATACTCCTGAAATAATGATACCATTAAGATAAAGATGTTATTTTATGAAGCATTTAATCTTTTCTTTTCTTTTTCTCTCTTTCAATGTTGATTTTCTTTTCAGATCTTAATTACCAAATTATTTAGTTAGCTTAACATTTTTTTTATTAAATGCTTTTTGGACATTTTATTGAATACTTTAAATTAAAAAACAATCTACATCTGAAGTTATTTCCTTATGTTTAAACATGCAGAAATTAATGAGCACAAATGCCTCACTATTATTGTTTAGATTTTGACTGGAAATTGCTTGATCTTTTAAGTTAGAACTGTGTTTCCCAAAGCGGTGGGTGTTGTAAGGTATGAGGAGCATTAAGAGTTGTGAGGGGGTGGAGACTTACATATTTGTTGATGGTAAAATGCATCCAAGTGTTTTGGGTAGGCATTCACAAAAATAGTTATGAAATACTTACTATTTTAACTCTTGCACTAGCAGAAATCTCTTTACAATGTGCCATTTTTGCTGCAGTACTTTAATGTGCATATACAATCAGATCATTATAATTGTTATTCAAAAATTTGCTAGTTATTTCTGTATTAACTGTTGAAATAATTTAATTTTCTATGTTTTTGTTATTCTTTTAGGACAGAAGTATGAGTTTGCATGTAAATGGAAAATCCATATTGTTAAACCGCAATGGTTATATGATTCCATTGAAGCCAGATCTTGTCAGGACGAAAGCAAATATAGTCTGACCTCTGAAATGTCAAGTGTATTGTCCTCAAGCAGCTTACGACAAATGAAAACATCCACTCCAACTAAAAATATAACCTCAGGTTTGTAAAATCCTCTATCCCTCATCATCACTTATCTAGTTTTAGGTATCAGAACTGCATTCAAATCAAATCTCATAGATCTTTTTGTAAAAATAAAATTGCAACATATCTATAACTAAAAATAAACTGTGCTGTCATCATTGAGTAATGCTGATGGTACAAGTTCCTTGACTTTGTCATCATCCATTCCTATCATCCATTACTCCTTGCAATTCTTTGAGGTTGCATCCTATGTCTGTACAGAACTGGTGTAGGTAAGTCTTTGCTAATCAGTCTGGACTGGCCTGTCCATGTGCAAGAATGGGTGCTGGAATAAAATTTTGTAGGCTTTTGGCCACAGTTACTGCTTATCATTTCAGTGGATTACTTATATACAAGAAAAAGAACATTCCATTCTGAATAACAGATAAGTAAAGGAAAGACTAAATAAGTTACATAATAATACAACAAAGAGTCTATAAGAGAATATCGCTTAGGAGTTTGTTCTAGCTTTTCCAGCAGTGCTCTGCATGTTTTGTTTATACCCACCTCTTTGCATGAGCAGGATGTGAAACAAAGTAAATTTTTAAGTGGAGTTTATCAGGTTTTTCTTTTCCTTCTCCTAGACTAACTGCCATACCAATGTTAAAGAGTCCAGTCTATCCTACTATTTACCCATAGTTGGAGGGAGAATAATTGGATTCATACCTTTCCTAAGGGTAATAGCACTTTGTGAAATGCAAACAGCCTTATCCAGGATTTGAACTTGGGTCACCATATCTATTTCCTACGATGATAACTAGTACACCATGAGAGCCCTGTGTGTTGTGTGTGTATATATATATATATATAAGAGAGTTACCTAATTTTTGTACTGTACATATTCCTAATTTTACTTTGAGAGTTTTAATACTGTCTGTATACTTAATAACAATATCCATTTTGATTGTATGATGTTCCATTAGGATTAATAAATTCCTGGTTTAGAAGAAAATAAACTTTTTTATTAAAAAGATTGTTAGGAGTGTGTTTATTTGTAAGTGATACTGATTTTATTTTTTCTGTAAGTAAATTTTAGATTTAATATTATTTTTTTTCAGCTGACATGAGTCTATCAAATATATCAGCCATCACTCATTTGAGTGACACCATAAGTAACTCTGTTCTACCATCTAACCAGACATCTACAAACTGCTTTGAGAAAAGCAAAATAACTAGCAGTGTAGACCAAATCAATATATCACAAGTGTCATTGGAGCCCTTTTTAGATGGATACAAGGTAAGAAATGTTTATTTATATTTGGACAACAAATCTCCCAGAAGAAAAAACAAAAACTGTACAATATTGCTCTTCTAAATTCGAGGCATTTTTTTTAAAATCTTTTCATATTTACATCAATCTTTTTTATTTTTGAGATTTTTATAAAATTTACAACTGTAGTTTAAACCTTTTACTGTCACTGATTGGGATTTTATGATTTTCATACAAACTCTGAAAAAATAAGTATGACTTATGTTGAAAAAAACAAAATATATATATATATAGTATGGACGTTTGTAACAGCTATAAATATATAGTTTAGGAGGAATAATCCTTTCAATAATTAAATGCTTGATAATTTTTCTTATATTTTGGTACAAATTCTCAAGCTTTTCATTTTCTTTTTTAAGAAATACTTTTTTAAAGTTTAATTCAGAAGATGTATTGTTTAGGAGCTTAAGACTCAAACATAAGACACTGTTGTTAATTTGATTACCCATCACCTGAAACAAGTGATGAGTAATCAATTATTTGCTGGACCTGTGTAAATTTCATAGGTGTTGACGACAAAAATATCTTCATTACTCTTGCTAAACCACAATGTCCCACCCTGTAGGTGAAGCTTAGAATACACTGACTGTATCTTCTGATAAAGAGGAAGATCCCCTCAGCCTCCTCAAAAAAGGGTGTTCTAAGTATAACATTAAACTGTATCTGGTGATGAAGCTCTGGAGAGTGTAAAGTACCCTTTTGCTATTACTCCCTGGTTCACTCTGATCCAGAGTGGTAGTACCTGTTTAGGGTCCTATTTATGAGTCAAATCTGTTTGAAAATTATTCATATTAGATAGGAATACTTAATATCATAACTGTGTGCAAAGATTATTATTAAATAGGAATAGTTGCTTGAATTATTAGTTTTTGATAGAAATATATGAATCCTTATAACTGTGTGCAAAAAAATTATAGATGATGAAAAAGTGAAATTTACAAAAAAACGCAATGGAACATAGAAAATATGATTGCAATCAAATATTTACATTCAATAACCTATCAGGAGTTGATGTAAACAAAATAAAATCCTAAAAGCCTTACATATAAAAACAAAAAAAAACTAGAATCAGTAGAATTAATTTTTAAAATTGCGACAATGTTTTGAAATGCCTTTATTTTTATTAATTTAATTTTTTTAATATTAAAAGGCATTTATAGCTGTTACAAACGTCCATACCATGTACACAAATACACACACATCAGTGTGTATGTGTATATATATATATATATATATATATATATATATATATATACTAATGTGTGTGTATTTGTATACATACACTCACACTACACAGGACTAACCATAAGTACACCCTTACCAATTTTTATTAAAAGTTAATTTTCTTCTCAATCAAACATACCAGATCTTATTCTTTCTTGTGGAACATTATACAATCAAAACATTAGTTATTATCTATTACCAAACTCTACAACCAAAATTATTAATATTTAGCAATCCATAAATATGTATAGCCACTATATATAATTTTATTTTTGATTAGATTTTCAGTACTCTAGAGCTTGGTAATAAACAACACCTAATAATATTCATTTTGATTGTATAATATTACAGTGGAAATAATAAAATCCTTGTATCTTTTGGTTTTAGAAGAAATTAACTTTTTATAAAAAAATGTTCAGTGTATACTTATTTATGAATGATATTGTATATATTGTTATATTTATATATTATCTTCATTTCTATATTTGTATTTTTTTTAAAACTCAGATATATGTCAGTGGATTCTGTGGTGCAGATCTAGAAAAGCTGAGAAAAATCATTAACATTGGTGGTGGAACAAGGTAAGAAATGTTTTCCTATATTGATTATTGGAGCACATTATTATTTTTTTATTTATTTTATTTTATTTTTTGTTGTTGTTGCTGCTGCTGTAATCATATCACCTTCATTTAACTGTGTGCAAATTATTTGTATTAAAAATAGTTTTTGAAGTTCTAATTATTAAATTTAGTAAATAAATATCACAAATGTACTACCATAAGTTGATTGAAGTTATTCCAGAAGTCAATCTAATGTAACAGAATAATGCATCCAAGAGAAATGAGCCAATTTGGACAATCAAAACCTCTGAGATGGATTTAACAAAAGATTTCAAGTACCAATGTTTTTGGGAAATCTAAATTTTTCAGGTTTTTATTTAAAATATGGATTATAAGTTTGTAAATGCCAACAAAAGATTAATGCTTGTAGCCTTCTGCTGGTCATTGCTTGTAATACAAATGTAAACAGATCATAATTTTTTTTAATCTTGATTTTCCTGTGACCAGGAAAAAAGATCATAGAAAAAGGTTATAAATTTGCTTTCTGGCTTGGATATTTTCAGTGAGATGTCTAATTTTCTAGCAAGAGAAATCACGCATGCAGTAGCTCAAAGCGTACACGAATATGTCTGGCGTGTAAAGTGAGTTCAGGGTGAGAGAAATGGGCAATTGGGGAGATTGAACTTACATCCTCCCGATCATGAATCGTGTTTGATGTCAGGGCTACCTACATGCTGGCACGCATGTAAAATACCACATTGTGCGATTAACCCTGATGTGGTACTTTGGCACCATTATTTAAGTCCTGCCTGAATGCATAGGTCGAGAGAGAAGGCGTTTTGAGTATTGGTGACGCATGACAAGAGATGAGCTTGGGTGTAGGACTGCTAAAGAAAAAAAAGAATTCATAGAAAGAAGCTATGAGAACCGTCATTTTCAGCATAGAAATTCGGCTGTCTACCTTCTATTAAGAAGACAACACAGCAACAGCACTTAAAATTGATTCCACGTCTTCAGTTATGAGAGACTCTTTTCTTTCTGTTACTGAGGAGGCATACTATCCACCCCGCTCTTCTTTCAAGCTATTTCAGCAATATCACCATGGCAGGTGACGCACTGGCCCTCTATATGGAAATGGAGGAGGACGACTAAAAGATCGAGGTTCAGCTGAAAGAAGCGTTCACTGACGACGCGTTCGCAGTGTACCGGAAAGTGACCATTATCAGGTGGACTGGTGAACATTTGGATGTCTACGCCAACAAAATCAGGCAGTTGGTTGGATTGGCTGGGTTCAAGGGAGATGGGTTAGAGAAGCTCACGAAACTGACTTTGGTCACAGGGTTCCCTGACACTGTCTCAATCGGACTTCAACAGGTGTCAAACATTGAAGCCCTGACCATGGGGGATCTGATATTAAGAGCGAGAGTGCTGACGACAGCTGAGGAACAAAACCAGGATGTAGTTACAGCCACGCGCTCACCCGACAGTAGTGTCAGGAGCAGCCCTTGCATCAATGTGACCTATTATAGGTGTAACATTAAAGGTTACCTCACAAAGGACTGCTGAAAGCTTGAAACGCGGTGCTACCAATGAACTGCTTGGGAAAACAAGCAAGGGGAGAATGCATAAGCGCCAGCTTTCTCCCCACCAACACTGTGCTCCTGGTGGCAGGCATCTATGTTGATGGGATGAGGTGTTCGGTGCTGATTGATACCGGTTGCTCGTGGACAATAGTAGATGCAGAGCAGTGCTGATCTTGGAGAAAAGCAGGTGTGGACGTTGAGGAATATCCAGTACATGTTGCAGTGTCGGAGTAGTCTCCATGTCCACAGATGAAGGCAATTCTGCCAAGATTGATGTACTGATGGTGCATGGCAAACCACTGGCGTTTGATCTGCTGTTGGGAGGTATCATTGTTGGGACAACAGCATCAATACAGCTTGGAAACGGGAGAATTACTAAATGTGCAGCCATTTCCACCAATACCACTAATTCCACCAAAACCAATGACACCACCAAAACTGCTGACTGACTGACACAAGTACTGCAGTGGTGGTTTGAGGCGATGAAGAAGGAAAATGGGCTCGAACCACAGCCCACGTAAATGAGCTAGATGAGAGTCAAATCATGGCTATCCACAGAGGTAGTGGACACCCGGGAGTGCACACACTACCTATTTTGTCAAGAGAATTTGGCCAACAAGGCAGCCGTTAAGTCAGCCATACAGATTTGTGAGGAATGCCAGTCCATAGACCCGGCACTGATCCTGTGGGAAAAGGGAAAGCTTGAAGTGAAGAGGAACTGGCAGAGGCTTGGAATGGACATCACACATTACAGTGCCCACCATTTCTTAACACTCACAGACTGTGGCCCAACACATTTCTCCATTTGGAAGCAATTGGCGAGGCAAGACTCAGCAAGCGTGATTCATCAGCTGGAGGCAGTGTTCTTCAAGCATGGCCCACCGCACGAAATCCTCACGGACAATGACACAGTCTTCTGCACCAAAGAGTTTCAAGCTTTCACACGAGTGGGGAATTCACTTACAATTCCGTTGTGCATACACTCCAGCTGGGAATGGCATAGTGGAGCAATGTCACCTCACAGTGAAACAAATTGCAGCCAGGATGCGCTATCCCATACGGGAGGCTGTCTATTGGTATAACATCACACCCAGAGACGACGTATCATCCTTCACTGCGCCTGCCAACAGGATCTAAGAAGTTAGGGTGAAGGGGGCTAATTATGCGACAGTGTCCTCAGGTCCCAAGCACAGCTCTTTGCAAGTCGGAGAACGCGTGTGGGTCAAAGCGCTGCGGAGTCGATGTACCACGAAGTTCGGCAAGGGTGAGGTGACCAAAATAATTAGTCCACAGTCAATTTTGGTGATCAGGATACCCCGCCACATAAGGATCTGCGCCCTCGCCACTGTGTCATCTCACTGGAGGAAGACTCCGACAGCACAACATCCTCTGAGAGAAGGGCAGAGAGTCTTCTACAGGATGATGAAGAACATTCTGAGCCAGACAGTGTACCCACTGAAGAAGCAGAAGTAGGACTTCCCCTTCCTGCCTTTACGAAGAAGTACCAGACGAAAGTGCCCGCTCTTCTTTCAAATTTATATGTTTGAACAAATAAGAAAAATTTGGTTTTGCTAACCTGATTGACCCAAAATAAGGGTCCAGTTTAGTATTTTAATTGTAAAGGTTCTCATCGTCGGAAATGGAATTTGCAACCTGAATTAAAATCCTGGACAAAGTTATTGTGGAAGAATTAAACAAAAAAAGAAGATAACTTACCCTGTATGGCAAAGCGTGCAGAATTAATGGTATGTCCAAGAGAGAAAAAGAAACGTGGCTATCCTAACGTCTCAATTTAAAATAAAATACGATCTTGAGTGAGGAGAATTTGTGAGAGTGGCATATGCAAATTCTTTTTGAAGCGAGTATATTGGCCAAACATAAAAACATCACATGCAGGAGAAAGAGTAGTGAGAAAGTCGCAATCAAGTGAAAACGTTACTTTTGTTGGCAGAGATGAATCAAGTGAAAGCTTTATTTTTGTTAGTAATCACTGAAATCAATCTTAATCAGCTTGATAACAGAACAGTTGTTTGTATTGCACTTCATGCTGATGCCTTTGGGAAAAGCATTTGTACTCCCTCCAGCTATAGGTAAATCGTAAGGCAGTTGGGTTCTTTAGCCTCAGTTAGGTAACCAGTCTAGGAGAAAGAAAACTGAATTTAAATCAGCTTAAAAAAAAAATTTGACCTTGTGTCATATCCTGCCTGTGGTAAAAGGGTTGGGTAAATACATATTGTTGATTGAACACCACAGAAAAAAAGTTTTAAAGTTTTGGAATTTTCAAAAATGAATATGCTAAAAACTTAACTTGCCCTTGTATCCCATTAGTAACCATAAAAAATTTGGTGGCCATATCTTGAGTTATACAATGATAGTTAAGTGAACAAAAAAGCATTTGGTAAATTATATTAAGATTATTGGTTAATTGTTGAGACCAGGGGTTGTCAACCTGCTGACAGGATCCGGCCTGCAACCCAAAATTATCTGACCTGCAGTCCTTAGAAGAACTATTATAATAATTCGGTCCGCTGAGGAGACAAATGGTAGCTTGGATGCTCTTGTTTTATAAACTTATACTCAGAAGATATAAACACTATGCTACATACTATTTCTCTGGTAAGAATAGTTATTCCACTCATATCTATTGCTCAAGTCTACTACAGATATGAGATTGGATTTAAGTTAGTGTTTATCACAACCGATTGTGCTCCAGCTGTGGTTGGAGAAAACAAGTGTCATGGCTCTGCTTCAAAAACACCTGGAAAGCCTTAGAATTAACAAGATAAAGAAAATGTACTGCATAATCCTCTAAGAAGCATTACATTCAATGTTTTCAAATTTGAAAGATGTGATGGACATAGTGATAAGAGCAATAAACCTGATGTTGCCTCAAGGACTGAACCATCATGAAATCCAACAACTTTCATCTGAAGCTGAGGCTCAGTATGGGGATTTGTTCTACTTTGAAGTTTGATAGTTCAGTCAAAATGTAATGCTACTAAGAATACATGCAAGAAGAAAATGTGAATGTCCCAAAATTTTGCAATCCTGATTTGCTTTCGACTCTGGCATTCCTGGTAGATTTGTCAGTTCATTTAAACACTCAACTTGTAGATTCAGGATATAAATCATCTCATGAATAAAATGTGTAAACACATTATCGCTTTTAAAAATGAATGATAATTGTAGGAATGTTAGCTTAAGAAATCAAATTCCGCTCATTTTTCTAAAGTCCAGGTGAACCAACCTGAAAACACCAATACATTTGTGATTGTGATACATGACTAAAAAAAACTGACTTCTTTATTTATTTATTTTTTTCATTTTACTGACATACACTCATACACCAGTGATTTCTTGCTGTTTTCTCCTCGATTTGACATGGACATTAACAGAACATCTAAATAAAACTTATTGAAATGCAATGTAATGATGTATTAAGATCAAAATTTAATGCAATGGGAGTATCTCTACTACAGTTCTACAAAAAATATCTTTTTGAAACTGGTATGTAAACTTGGTTGATTACACAAAGAGAATAACATCAATATTCAGTAGTACTTGCATGTGGGAACAACTTTTTTTCAAAAATGAAATTCACAAAGAGCAAACTAAGAAGTTAACTGATTGATGCCCATTTGGATAACATATTACATCTGGGCATTTCCAGTCTGTCTCCTGATATTGAAAGACTGTTAAGCAAAAAGCAATACCAAGTGTTACACTGTTGTGAGAGAGATGGACAGAGAAAGAGGTGAAAGCAGGTTTAATCCCAGTGTTTCATACTAATCGCTATGTTTAGTAGACATAATTTGTATTACTGGAATATAGATGTAGTCCGTCACATCTATGAAGAACAAGGTTACCAACCCTTGACTTAGGTCATTGTGACACTGTGTACTTGAGGTGGTTATAGTCGATGATGTAGGCAAGGAAAGTTGAAACTAGGAATTCTCAAAAGTAGATATCAAGCATAAAAGTACTGACTGCTTTTTTCTTTTAAGGATCAGAATAACAAGGAATAAGAAGTAAATAGATAAATGAGTCCTTGAAGAGAACATTTTCAGAGAAGACAAGGCTATTAAGCAAACAGCTTAATTCCTAGGTTCCAGACAAGATACAGCATTAGGCTTACATTAGATGACAAAGGTGCTGTGTCAGAAAGCCACCAATAAGAAAAAAAATGAATTACTAATTTATTAATTTTTTGCCTACACATTCAAAAAATTAGATTTGTCATAAAGACATTTTGAATAACTCTAAGAAAATGACCAAGTGGTAAATAAAGAGAGTAGGAGAGATATTAAGCACTCTGAGATACTGCCCTAGCGAGTAAAGGTGAATGATATTGATTAGAGTAAGTTAGAGTTTATACAGTTAAACTAACTCTATAAACACTAAAAAGAGATCAAACTAACGCTATAATCAATTCCCAGATATCAAAGTTGTTGAATTTTGGAGAAAATAAAATTGATATCATAGAACTAGATTGCCAATCGAGAATAGGGAAGCTGATTAATTTAGTTGGTCTCACCCTGGTTTGAAGCCTTCCTCTATATAAGTAAGGGATTTTGACTGCTTGAGAGAGTCACCTTCCAGCTGCTACTGGACTCAACATCACTTGAGAAAACCTCCTGAACCCAGACCTTGAGCCAGATTTGCAGACTGAGACTTTCCAAATTATTTTGACAAGGAAAACAACAAGTCCAGTGTCATAAAAGATAGCAGCATTGGGAAGGAATCTGCATAACTTTAGTTTAGCACAGACCTGTATAAATTTGAGAATTATTTCTTATATTGTCTGGAGTCAAGTTCTTTTATATATACACATTTATGTATATTAAGAATTCTATGAACATTCATACAGCCACCAAGCAACTGCCAAGTGTCACTAAGCATTACCAATAACAACATACTCATTTCCCTGTGATTAAAACACTGTGTGGGTAGAAGGGTAAATGGTCATGAATGCTAGAATTTTTTTGAGAACAACTCAACTCACCAACATCACAGACCTGTCTCTGAGTGACTGGAGTGAACGAAACTTACCCTAATGACTAGGATCTCTTAAAACTTTTGGCCAAAGCATGATATCTTTGTCATTTATATTGGTACTTGCAAATTTGTTGCTTTACCTTTCCGTTTGTACTTGGTGCCGTGCATAGTAGTTGATACATTAATTAATCTTACAAGCTATTGATAGTGGGATTGATCCTCTTTGGAAAGAAAAAAACAGCTATTATAACCTTGTGTCAGACTGAAATTATCTTTCATAATAGTTAAATTGAATATACTCTCACTTGACTGCTTTTTTGCCCAGTCGACTGGGGCTGTAGAATACACCGACTGCTTCTCTGCAGAGGGGTAAGACCCCCCCCCCAACGAGTGTCCTGGATATGACACTAAACAATCTGATGGTGAGGTTCCAGCAATGCTGGAGCTTTGGGGAGTGCAGAGTACCCCTTCATTGCCATCGCTCCCAGGTCCACTCTGGCCCGGAGTGGTAGCACCTGATAAGGGTCCTATCTATGGGTTAGATAGAACTACGTACTTCTTTCACTATACTGATTTTTGCATTCAAACTGCGTATTTATGCTAAACTGAATTGTTTAAAATAGAACTGTTTTGACATTGGAACTGCATACTAGTGCTGAACTGAATTGCTCAAAATAGAACTGTTTTTGACGTCTAAACTGTGTACTTATGCTGAACTGAATTATCTGAAATAAAACTATTTAACATTTAACTCTGTGTATTGCCCAGTCAGCTGGTGCTGTAGAATACACTGACTGCACCTCTGCAGCGGGGTAAGACCCCCCCCTAACGAGTGTCCTGGATATGACACTAAACAATCTGATGGTGAGGTTCCAGCAATGCTGGAGCTTTGGGGAATGCGGAGTACCCCTTCATTGCCATTGCTCCCAGGTCCACTCTGGCCCGGAGTGGTAGCACCTGATAAGGGTCCTATCTATGGGTTAAATAGAATTAACAGCATACTCATGCTAAAATGAATTGTTTGAGTAAAACTGAATAGTTTGAAATAGAAATGACTTTTACAATTAAACCGTAATTACATTTAAACTGCGTGCTTATGCTTAACTGAATTATTTGAAATAGAACTGTTTTTCAACATTAAAACTGTATTTACACTTAACCGAATTGTTACATACAACTGCTTGAATTGTTAGAAATGGAAATGTTTTGACCATTAAACTGTACTTATGCTAAACTGAATTGTTTTAAATAAGAACAGATTATTTACATAAAAATGGATTTGGCGTTAAATAACCTACAAAGGTTGATATGCCATAAAACCCAACAAACTAACCAACCCTGACTGCTTTTTTTTTCTTTTTTTTTTTTTTTTCTTTTTGTTTTGTTCTGCAGGTTTAATGTATTGAATGAACAAATAACTCATGTTGTGATTGGGGAAATAGTACCAGGTGATATTGAGTACCTACAAAAAGCAACACCTCGGTAATTATTATTAGTTTTTTGTTCATCTTAATCTTACATTTTCTTTTGAATGTTGTTTTTTCCTTTTATTCCTTTAAATCATTATGTTTTAATCAATTATTATTATTACTATTATTATTATTATTAATTAAGTTTTAATCAATTATTATTATTAATTTTGTCCCTGCTGTAATGAAAGCTACAGAATTATTAAAATGCCCAGTGAGTTGTGTTGTATCAGCCACTGTACTTTATTATGTTCATTAAGTTCAAAGCCTTTCAATCTATCTTAGGAAGCAACGTGGTAGTGCATGAGGCATTGACACCAGCAGTTTTGACAGCATTTGGTGCTATAAAAGTATCCGAGAAACATATTTGTCCTGTTTGCAGTCCTCTGCATTAGGCTTTCAGTCCTGGTTTAATGTTGTGGTTAGTCTCAAAGAAAGTTGGCTGAGATGAAGCAACAAAGATAAGGTTTGCTTATACCAGGTAAAGTGGTCGCAGAAAAATCCCACACAGTTTATTACCTATGTTACAACTTTCATTTGAACTGGTCTCAAAAACTGAAAGACATGAAGTGGTATTTTCAAATTGATCAAAGAAAGATCTATTCCTTTAAGCTATTGTAGCCCATCCTCAATGCGGTTTTCCTTAGCCCCAAAATTTAGGTTGTGATTTGTTGCTCTCCTGTTAACTGACTCTTTTAAAATTAATTGCCATGACTAGTTGATTTGGCATCACTGGTGTGCGATGTGGACTGATGGCTCAGTGGTAGATTTTCGGCTTTGCTTTCTGTGGTTGCTTGTTCGATCTCCAGTGGTGGAGATCACGGTATATACACTGCTGATGAGACCTAATAAGGTTGAAACAGCTGTCCAGTGGTTCCATATGTTGTGTGCAAGTGTTTGCTAAATTTTCTTGTCAGTAATTCAATTTATAACAGTTTATAACAAGAGTCCAATATTTTGATAGAATTTCTGCTAGACGATGTATCACAGCAAGTAGAATTCTATGTTAGTAATTTGCCACCCTTGAATAAAAGAATAATCTCAACAAGTCACTTAATATCTCCTCAGTCAGTTTGAGACAGAAATTATGTATAGATATTAGTGAGTTGTTAGGTTGCAATATAGATTCTGCATTTTTTATTTCCTAGGTCACTGGAGGGTATCAGATGACAAAATATGCAATTTTTGGACAATTAAAGTAAAATAAAAATTTTGATATGTAATACAAAAATGTTTTTATGACCCCATGAATAGTGGGATAAATAAGGTCAGATCCATATTTTTTTCATGGCCCGCTATATGTTGGATATTCACAAGTTGTGATAAAGAATACTACATATTTGCAAAAGATGGAAGACTTAAATAAATATTGTATACAAAGAAGCTCTCATAATCTAATTTGAAATTTTCCTTTTGTTTAAAACTTGTGTATTTACAACATGTACATATATTTGTATTCATAGAATCACGCTAAAA
Organism: Sepioteuthis lessoniana; assembly: GCA_963585895.1. Lineage (NCBI taxonomy): Eukaryota > Metazoa > Mollusca > Cephalopoda > Myopsida > Loliginidae > Sepioteuthis > Sepioteuthis lessoniana. The sequence continues at coordinate 70,467,866 of OY757939.1, read as the reverse complement.
TATATATTAGAATTATTTCATAAAAGATATTTTATCTCTCTCTCTCTCTCCCCCCCCCCCCACATAAACACACGCCTTAAACATTGTCGGGTATCTTTGCTTGTTATTTCTAATAAATTGTTGCTATGAAATATCTTTTCAAACTAGAAAGATTTTTCAAATGATATTTGAGTTTTATATGTGTAAAATTATATTGAAGTTTTATGAAAATTGAATATATTTTCTCATATATATCTTTATTGATATTAAGGAGTGTTTGTCTGTCTATAAATTGCCAAATGGATTTTTGTAGGATTACTAAATGTGCTATGTTTACATCGACCTAGAAGTAAAAAGGGGCCATTATTGAGAATTGGAGAGTCTCCAGCAATAAAAAATAATCTCTGAAAAGCTATCTTGTAGCAAAACAACTAATTATATAGAATTTAAATAATGCCCTCCCACCCCACTGCCTGCAAAAAATAACAAAAATGTAAAATTTATCAATTATTCATGTAGAATAATTATACACATTTAATGAAGCTTTATTAGGTTTAATTCTTCAAGGTGGCTATTTATTTTATTTATATCATACATCTTCACTGATGCATCGGGATGGGTCATCAGTGATGTTTCCTTTGGGTTCATAGGGGGTTTTGGGTCTTGCAACATCAGACCCCTCACCCAAATGACCCAGTTGGCATTGATCTTACTCCAACTCCCATCCCGTTAGCGAACCTGCGCATCCACACAAGGAGAAAAAAAAATGACCAAAGAAAAGGCTCTATATATAATTTTGCAACAGCCAATCAGAGCTAAGCTCTATTGATGACTTCTAAATCTTTCCTTTAAAAATCGGGAGGCCACTTTACTCTTGCTTTTCAGCCACACTGACATCATTATTCAGCTATTTGTTCACTCCGGTATGTATTTCTACCTTTTTCCTCTCCTGCCCCCCTTTTTTTTTCACTTACAGAAACGTATGTCAATTTTATATAGGAGTTTGTTGTTTTAATCGCAATTTTATATTTATGTACAGATTTAAAAAGATTTTGTTTTTAAATTTTTTTTTTAAAGTAAAAATTTTTTTATTTTATTTTTTTCACTTACAGAAAAAAAATAAATAAATAAATAAAAAAATTTTTACTTTAAAAAAAAAAATTTAAAAAAAAAATCTTTTTAAATCTGTACATAAATATAAAATTGCGATTAAAACAACAAACTCCTATATAAAATTGACATACGTTTAGTTTTGTTTTAAAACTTATTTCTATTAACCACTGTACATAAATATACAATTACGAACTAAATCAGACGCCACACATTACTATACATTAAAACTTCCTTATCAAACGGTTTACGAATGAAAAAAGACGAAAGAAAAATAAAATTTTAAAAAATACCTGAGTAATACGTTGGAATCTTCAAAAAAACAGTGTCGTTTAAAATGCTATATTTACAAAATGGCTAAAACGTCTAAGATATTATTCAATTAAATGAATTGATTTCAAATGAACGCTTAAAACCTAATACAACCACACACCTTCACGCAAAAAAATGAATAACAAATAAAAAATAAAATATATAAAACAAAATCTTACAAAACGTATATATCGTTTAAAATAAGACAAGCTTTTTTTTTTTTCCTTTTTTTTTCCTTTTAACCCCCCTTCTAATTTTCACCTATCTACAACCCCAACGATCCACCCTTCGGATCCACAACCAATTCATTGCTCTTTCAGCAGCAGTGGTAATATTTTTTAGGGCCTTCTGTTTTACCGCTCCTAAAATGCCGATGCGTTAAATCCGCGACACCCCACTTCGAATGCCTGGCTTATTGCCTGCCAACCATTCATTCGACATTGCTTTACTAGCGGCTCATATTTGGCTATTTTTCTTTCGTGTGTGGACTCCATGTTTTCTTCCCATGGGAGTGACAATTCCCACAATATCACCTTCTTTGTGGAATTTGAAAACATTACTATATCTGGTCGGAGCTTTGTCTTCACAATATGCGCTGGAAACTTCATCTGCCTTTCCAGGTCCACCAACAATTGCCAATCTGGCGCCGATGATAACAGCGTTACTTTATTTTTTGTCTGCAGCTGTTTCGAGGTTCCCACTCTAACAAAAATAACCTTATGTCTTCCGGGATTGAATCTATTTGATTTTAATGCCTCAGATACCACTTCAGCAATAACTTTAAGGACCTGGTCATGTCGACAGCAATAACACCCTTCACTCAATGATCTTGGGCATCCTGATAGCAAATGCTGTAGCGTTCCTTTACTCCCACACAACTGACATGCTGGGGTATCATTTTTGTGAAAGTTTGATGGGCTTGGAAGAAGATCATAAATTGCCTGGATCTGGAATCTGAGCTGACTTAAGTCGGCCTTCCACAAGTCCGACCAGGTTATTTGCCGCCGAACATAATTTTCCCATCTGATCCAGGCACCCAGTTGAGAAAGTCCTACCATCTTTGCCAGCCTAGTCTCTTCTATGCCTTCTCTTACTTCTTTTTGCAAGACTGCCCTTCTTTCTTTCCCTCTGGCATTGTCTATCCTGGGACTCAGATAGTAACCCAGGCCTCTTGTCTCACTGGCCACTGTACCGACTATAGCCTTCTGCTGCAACCTCTCTTCCGCAACTGTCAGTTCCCTGGCAGGGTTAGGGTTAGACTTCCTTCCTGTGCGGATTTCAATTCCTGCTCCTGATACCTTTAGGTCTCTAGAATCTCTATACAAAATCACCTCTCTTGTGTGTGTCACCACAAACTCTTCTTTGAGACCTCTGAAAGGAAGTTGGATCACATTGGTGGTCCCATATAAAGCCGTGCTACTTAGGCTCTTTGGCAAACCCAATCATCTCCTTAAATAGCTGCTAATTTTCCTTTCCATTCCTTTTACTGTAGTAATAGCTACCTCATATAACATGAGTGGCCATAATATCCGTGGCAGAATTTCGTGTTGATACAACCAAGCCTTAAACTTGCCAGGCAATCCTGACTTATCTATCTTCCTTAGCTAACCATCAAGGTCGCCCCCTATTCCTTTAAAATAGTTTCATTAAATGATTTTTTAGTTAGGACTAACAATCTGGATTAAAAAAAAAATGTTTAAACTGATAAATCTTTTTAGTGTGATTCACTTAACTTTTAAGATATTTTTACATAAAACTAAAATTTTCACAGAATAATATTATAATTATAATTGCTGTTTGTAACTATTCAAATTTTATTTGACAGCAAAGATTGTAAAATAAACATTGTTTTCAAGGATGAAATACAAGGCTTATTAAATAAGTTTCGAGACTTTTTTCTTTGGGCACTTTTATTGATAGTACACACATGAAACTCTAGTTCCCTTTGAAGTAATCTCCTCTGGCTGCAATGCACTTGTTGTACCATTCCAACAACTTCTGGAAGGCCCCATGGAAGTCCTCTTGTGTGAGTGTGTCAATGACCTTCGTCACAGCCTCTTTCATCTCCTCAATTGTCTCATAACAACAGCCTCTGAGCTTAGGGAATAACCAAAAGTCACAGGAAGCAAGGTCTGGATTATAGGGAGGGTGAGGAACTGTCTTGATGCCTATCTTGGTCAAATAGTCTGTGACAAGGAGGGAGTTGTGGACTGGTACATTGTCCTGGCGGAAATGCCACTGACCCGATTTGAAGAGTGCTGGCCTCTTCTGGCCGAATCTCTTCCTGAACTCCCTTAAAACCTCAACATAGTATTCCTTGTTGACTGTCTGTCCAGTGGGAACATAGTGCATGTAGATCATGCCAGTGCTGTCAAAAAAGGGGATCATCAAAAGTTTGTGGGTGGATTTGTTCTGTCTGGCCTTCTTGGGTCTGGGAGAGCCAGCATGCTTTCACTGGGAACTCTGTCTCTTGGTCTCTAGGTCATAGCAGTAGATCCAGCTTTCATCGCAGGTCATCAGAGCATCAAGAACTACAGGATCTGAATTGATCAGCTCGACCATCTCCCTGCTGTCATGACAACGTCTTTCTTTCTGATCTTCTCTGAGCACCCTTGGGACAAATTTTGTGCAAATCTTCCGCATCTTCAGTTCCTCGCAAATAATTGTGTGTACAGTTCCAAAACTGAGATCAAACTGTGCACTTATTGTCTCTATAGACACACAACGGTCCTTATCCATGAAATCCTTTATTTGGCCAATCAACTCTGGTGTATTGACTTCCTTACTCCTCCCACACTTCTCATCATCCCTCACAGACTCCCTGCCTTCCTTGAATCTCTTATGCCTCTAAAAAACTGGTGCTTGATTTATGCAAGATGGTCAAAAAGCAGTCTGAAGCATTCCATACATTTCTGTGGCATTTTTTTCCAAGTTTAAAACAGAATTTTATTGCATATCGTTCTTCTAAAGTGTCTTGACATCCAGATTGCATTTTTGAAATTCACCAGCTGTGACAATCAGGCTTTAGTAGGGTGTATTCCAATTGCTGTTGTAGCTGTTCATTTGAACCTGAAATCATAAAAATTGGTCAGTCATCTCATAAGATGTATAGCAATAACATACTGAATGTTCAAATGTCCATGACAATTTTAAATGCCTGTACAAAAACAAGTCTGGAAACTTATTGAAGGCACCTCATTAGTAGAAGAAAGTTTTCTTTACACTTATTTATTTTTACAACTATCTTTAATGGAAGTCTTCCTCAATGTAGAGAAGTACTTCAGCTGATAACTAAATATTTATCCTTTGGCAAGAACACAAATGAATTTTGTAATTTTCTTTTATTTTTTTTAGGCCACATGTGGTCACTGCTAATTGGTTACTTGAATGTGCTAAGGAAAGCAAAGGTGTCTTGGAAAACCCTTATTATGTGCGGAACATAACCTTTGATAGGGAAGCAACACCAAAAATCCAAAGGTATGCCTTCTTTCATTATTTATTTGACAAACAAATGAATTATTACTATTATATTTCAAAAGATTTCATCCACATTTATAAAACACTGTGTGTGTGTGTGTGTGTGTGTGTGTGTGTGTGTGTGTGTGTGTGTGTGTGTGTGTGTGTGTGACATAATGCTTTGGATCTGCAATACATCTGCTCATTGCATTATGTTGCTCTGTGCTGTATTTATTGCAGAGCCCAAGGTGTTGTCACAAAAGGCCAGGAAAAAAAACCCAATAAAGAACTCAAGGTATAAAGGTCTGGACTTGCTCACTGATGGAGGGTTGTGTTACTTGGGATTTTTCTTTGTCTTTCTTTCTCCTCTACCCAACATCTGATGTGAATTCTACTTTGCCAGATCCTAGATCATCCTTGCTCTAGGGGCATCAGAAGACTCTGAGTGCATCTCTGACATTGTTGTTTTCACTGACCAACTGACTCTGGTGGATTTCTCTGACCAATTGCTTACACTCGGACTTCCACTACTTTTTCTATTTCTGACTTGCAAGGACGAATATTTCCTACTTTTGGACCTTGGACAAACCATAAACTGGGCATAAAAAAACATTACCAGATTGGATATTTCCAAGACACCCTAAAATATGTGACAATAAAAGTGAAGTCTTTTAAGTTGTGGCTCAGCTTTATATGACCACCTCCACTTAGACTGGGAGATGTTGATGAGTGGTTCATGCACAAAATACTTATTGACACAACACACACACACAAGTATAGCCAGGCCCCTATATATATATATATATATATGGTCAACTCATAACTATACACATATGTATACACACACATACATGTACCCACACCTACTCATATGTCTACTGTGGTATGCATATACACATATGCACACATATATGGAAGTAAATAATGGAAATGAATCCAACAGTGTGAAGAAAATATAAAAACTAAGTAATCCAAAAGTAATGAAGGAAAGTCAACATTAAAATATTTCAGTTTTAGTGAACCTTCATCAGGAATTTAAGATGGTAGAAAAAGTAGTAGTGAAAGAGTTAACTTATCTCCAAAGCAGAAACAGCAATGCACATGCTTCGCATGCAGAGTATCTTTCAAAAAGAAACCTGGTTGCTGTTGACATGAAAATATATAGATGGTGGTCTTGCGGGATCAATGTTGATATGCAAATTTTGAGCTTGTTTGGATGGGAATATAAGTGTGGGAAAGGTTCAGTGCAACACTTGATTTTTGTTTCTCTGGTGTTTGCTATCAGTGAGTCGGCACGAGATAAGGTGAATGCAGAGGTGGAGTGAGAAGTTATCTAGGAAGCAATAAGAGAGAAACTCAGAGAATGTACGACTACAGTGTTGGAACATCAAATTACCTACACAAGTGTTGATAGAACAACAATGAATATTTTAATAAAATACAAATACAAAAAAAAAAAAAAACCTCAAATCGAAACATTTTAATATTGACTTTCCTTCATAATAAATTCATCACTTTTGGATTACTTTGTTTTTCTATTTTCTCCACGCATATATATCTCTAACTCTATATCATATATATAGTATTGGAGAAAAAATCACATGGTGAAAAAAACATTACCAATTTTTATTATTACCACAAATTTTAATGAAACTTCAATGCCTTAGACACACATAGGAAGTTATTATTTTCCTTGATTATTGTTTTCAAAGTTGTTGCAAAAAGTCATAATTTTATTTTCTAAAAAAAAATTCTTAAAAGTTTTCTACTTTTGGGGATTTCTGAGAATTTTTTTTTAGTTTAGTTTTTCAGGCAATACTGTGTTTATATATAATGTAACTTGAAGAAAACTCAACCACAGTTAAATTGTCATTATGAATTTATTTTGGTGAAGAATATGATCTTTGTTTCTTCAAATGACATACATGCTTAATTTGAGGGTGAAAACAGCAAATATAGATTATAGTATATATAAAAAAAATGTTCAAGCAAAAAGAAAAGGGAGTTAAAACAATAAATGTATTGAGAAGCCAGAAAGGGGGTATTCAGTAGTCAACCCATCCCAAGGTAAACATGGATTTGTTGTAGCAGGTGGAATTTTTGTATAATGTAAGCTTGTAAACTAAATTATTATCTTTTTATCTTTTAACCAAAAAAAGCTGAAAGAAACTAACAACTCTAAAATTCTAAATACAAACTAATATCCAATACTCCAAAAGCCTCCTTTAAACCAGCAAATTCACTACATAAATTCCCCTCCTCCCAGGCAATATTATTCTAATAATTACTGAAGTAAATTCTATTTTAATAATCCAAAGCTAACAAATTTCATCCAAAATCCATGTCACGGTTTTATCTTAAGTAGAACCCTTGATAGCCCTTAATCAAGATAATTTGAGGGCTATCAAAGGTTATATATATACTGTAATCCATATTTGCTGTTTCCACCTTAAAGTTAAGTGTATATGTCATCCAAAGAGATGAAGATTATATTCTTTGCTGAAATAAATTCATAATGCCAATTTCATCATGGTTGAGTTTTCTTCCAGTTATATTGTATAAGTTCTGTACATGAGTTTTCTTATATAAACCTGAAAAGGAATTTATGATAATAGCCATACATTGAGCACTCCTTTAGATTTATGTGAAACCCTTCATATATTCTATTATGAATAATACACAACCATAGTTTTTGGACGCCGACTGGATATTACTGATATGTTATCCAAAGCCAAGTCAGCCAATGGTGGAAACAATTCTATATTAGTATTTTCTTTTTTCAATATCCATGTAATTCAAAATCCAATAAAAAGCTTAATGTATGAAGATGCAGATCTAATATTTTACAAAAAAGGTCTGCTGAAATAAATATTATCACAAACAAATATGAGTGATTTTTAAAGGACCAAGAATTGTCTTGTGCTTTTGAGTATTTATTTTCATATTTCATTTTGAGCATGACTTTTTCAATTCCTCTTGTAATACCCAATAAAATCACATTTATACAAAACCAATTTTATCAAAAAAGACCCAAAGGATGACCATCAAAACTAAGAAGTCACCAAATATCACACAAAACTATTCTTCTATTGGAAAGACTGGCAAAAGGTAGGATGAAAAAGAGTTCTTGGATAGATGAATATGTGCAAAGAATTTGTGCTGGTTTACGCTGATGATGATAATATAATGATTATAATCATAGTTAATGGTCAATTTTAATCATTATTTTTCTATGACAGCTGTTTCATGTTCAATACAATCATCCAATTTGGCTAAATTCATTAAAAAAGAAACAACTGACATGGACTTATGAACTATTGGTTAAAAAACATTGATTATAATTGATTATCAATTTTTATTGAAATTGATATAGTTCTACTTTTGAAAATATTGAAGACCTTGTAAGAAATGATGAAAGAATGGGGAAAAGGAAGTGTGTGTGTGTGTATGTGTGTGTGTGTGTGTGTGTGTATATATATATATATAGTTCAAGTTTCTTTATTTAATGACATATCAAACTTCATGGGTTATTTAATACTAAAATCATACTTGTAGAAGGACAGTAGTTGGGAGGATAAGGGAGTATTAGTCTGAAAGTAAACATTATAGTGTGACTAGAGTTTGAACTTGTTTGCTATGATGTCACAATCTAACATATTACCTACTTTACCATGGGAACTCCACTATATATAATGCATATTTAGACAGTAAGTTCTTCTTAGATTATTTACCATCCAGAATATGACAACAAGGCTATATTTGTACTCTCATTATTTAAAAGTATAGATATTCATCCAACCTCAGGTGGAATGTGACACAAGGTCATTTGAATATGTGAACTTGACAGGAAGGAAACCTTCCTGATAGTGGTGCTAAAAGTAGCTCAGCTCCACTACCATTGATTTTGCCTTTCAATTTGTACTTATGCCCTAGGCAAAGGCACAAATCTATCTCTTCAGGAAAAAAGAATGTGTGTGTATATATATATATATATATGTGTGTGTGTGTGTGTGTGTACATATACATATATATGTATTTTTATTAACTTTTATCCTCATAAAAATATTTGTATTTCATTTTGAAATTGGAAATGAAATTCACTTGATCACCTCACTGTTTATAACTCTTTGAGTCATTTTTTCTTCCCTTGAATTTTACAGTGAAAAGTCAACAAAGAAAGATCGATTGATGTCTTCACAGAAAGAAACAAGCAAGACATTATCTGACTTTACTGATAATCTAGATGAGGAAATGGCTTTGATGAGTCAGTATCTTCCTGATGCAAATTCTAAAGGTAACTTGATTTTATTTTGATATAGTTTTCATAAAGGTACATATTCAATGTGGTGTTTTAGGGAGCAAAACAATTTTGTAGATGTTAATAGACATTGTGACGGCAAATTGACTAAAATCCCAAAACGGGACTTTATTTTTGCACGTGTGAAGACGGGGTAGGTTGGCACTTGATCCCCTATAGAATAAGTCCTCGTTCAGAGTTTTTCTCTCAGGCATATAAGACCTGGCATATTACGTGAGGGATCAATTTAGGGCCAGACTGACCGCCGCTGGCAAGGGGTTCCAAATTTCACACTATCCACACACCCACCAGGTCGCTAAACTTCCTCCCCTAGACAACAGAAGATATGGACCTATAGGTTTTAGTCGTAATAATATTATATTGTAGTAGTCGGCAACTCCGGTTTCCCGTGTGATATTTTTAAGGAATTAATAGGACAATTCTAAGCAAGATAACATAAGGCGAATAGAAGCTGAAAAGGAAGCATGAGGTAACAAATTCGTAGAAGACACGGTAAAGAACAACTTCGACCACGTGGTAACATAAAAATACAGGAATCCTTTACTATACAAAGAGATACACTTTCAAAGTGTCAAATATATAATAAATGGACAGTCCACGAATATAAATGTCTTTTCTTGACTTTTGTTTTGCTTCAAATTGAGAGAGAGAGAGAGTGGTATATAAAATTTGGGTATAAAGGAGAAATCGCCCCAAAGTTACTTATCTTATTTTTCGACGGGGTTCCACTGGAGAATCTTTCTTCTTTTACGGGCTAATAGACTTTAGGCTATTTTCAATACTGGCTTGAAGAAAATGGCTTCTTCGTGTCTCGCAGATTTTTTTCTTTTGTCTTCTTCACCCGGAGTACTTGGCTTTTGGTTCTGTCTCCTACGAACCCTGTCCAAACAACTAACATTTCTTCTCGTTTTTTTCGCCGACGAGGAGAAGGGTGCCACTTCCGTTTTAGGGCCCCAGCCAATTATTTGGCTTCTACCTTCCTCCCCCTGGTGTCCGGCGACCTGAGGTTACTAAGTACCAACATCTGTTGATATCCCCTCTGTGACCTACATTCTTTCTTAATGGTCACTTTTTTGACGGGTTGCCACTGTTCATTCCAACAGGAGGATAGTATTAATCTTATTTCTATCGTCTCTGTGGGCTATCACGTGACAACATGCACTGGTTGCTTTTCTTCAATCCTCCCTTCCTTCTTACTGGCTGTCTTTTTCCTTCTTTTTCTGTTATTTGTTTTGTCATTGAAATTGCTTGGCATTTGATCAATCATGATGACCAACTAAATTTCTTATTGACTTATGTAGCCACTTTTGCTATCCACAATTCATTTTCTCTCCATCCATTATAATCATGGATAAGGCAGGTATCAAACCACAATTCTTTTACAGGCACTTGTCCAGAATAACCTGCTGAGGAGATTGATGTATACAAAGTTATTCTTTATTGCTGACATATTTTCTGGTGATTCTGGACAAGTATCTCCTACTCTATTTTATTAATTTGACTATAATTCATTGTATCAGGATTGAAAAGTAGAATGATCAGCTAGCGATCTCTGGTGAACTAATCAGGAAATAAATGAGCAGCCAGCTACCTCTAGTGAACTAATCAGTAAATAAACAAGCAGCCAGCTACCTCTGGTGAACTAATCAGTAAATAAATGAGCAGCTAGCTACCTCAAGTGAACCAGTCTTTGCCATTCAAAGAGACAACAAGTAGCAGATTGTATATGCAGGCAGAACAGCGGATGTAAATTTGGGTTCATTTGATTTATGATGGTTGACCAATGCTAGAGGAGGCTAATGCAAATTTAGCAACCATTCCTGGCTACATAAAAACAGGTGGCGAGTTGGTCAGGCAAGAGAGACGAAATGTAACAACAAAGCCGCGTTGAGTGAATTCTGTTCGTGGTAACACCACAAGGAAAGAAGAGGAAAGAGACAAAAAGTGACAAGTGAACTTGTTTCTATTGTCCTATTTCGCGGACAACTTTGGACTTTATTGTTGACTCCTTGTTATTTTTAGTTGATTTTTATGTAACAAGCTATTTCAGTGTTATTAGAACTATGGCATCCAGATAATTTGACATTCAGGTAATCTTCACGTTCCGTGGCATGGCAACAGATATTCCCATAATGGAATAGTTGGAAGATTTGGAGTTAACTAGTGAGCTTTGCGAAATAACCAAAGTAGAGCGAGTCCTGCAACTATGGTTGAAAGGTGCGGCCCAGAAAGCATATCAGTAGCTGAACAACGGAATGACATTGAGGAGATTAAACATGCTCTTATAAAAGCCTACGGAACCAATTCGTTCATGTCCTTTGACCAATTTACCACATGTTGCCTTCATCCAGAGGAAACTGTGGATGAGTTCCTAACAGATTTGTAATGGCTGGCACGGGAAATGTCGCCAGAATGTTGGATGAAGAATGCTTTTTATAAGTAGGCTACCGAGTCATGTCAGGAGACTCCTTTGATTGTCAATCAGGATGGAAACCCTAACTTTAAGAGAGCTACTTGAAAGGGCTTGCACCGTATCGGTAGACACTAAGGACGAACATCTAGCTGCTGCAGTTAGACCTAAGCAGGCCTTGCCTACACTGGACCTTCTCGAAACGGAGTCAGTGTGGTCTCAACTGTTTCAGATGTGGAGGCCCAAATCATCTGGCCAGAGATTACATGCAGCACAGTAGTGTTAGAAACCAGAGAGAAAGATCAGCCATGTGCTGTTATCTCTGCGACAAAACAGGGCCCCTGGTGAAAAACTGCTCAGAAAACAGAAACAGAGGGAGAGTACCACAGCAATGGGTTGATCTCATCAGGAAGACCGCTGAACCCCCATACTGTGCATGTGCTGGATAAGATGTAGCCATCCTGGCCTAAGGCGAACATAGTACTTTGTCAGGCAAGTTGATCCCACGATTTCTAAAGCATTGGTGAAGGCTGTAGTAAGAAATTATGAGAAGTACTAGTCAATTGACCCACCACCCACGCATTGGTTGAGGGGGAAGTTGGACATTAGCAACACTTGGTTTCGAGTTGGAATGGACATAACCCATTACCAGAGCAGACACTACCTATCGCTCATTGATTGCAGGCCTACATGGCTTTCTATTTGGCATCACTTGAGATGACAAGATGCAGCAAGTGTCATCAACCACTTAGAAGGCCTATATTGTGAGCTCGGTGCACCAGCTGAAATACTTATTAATAACAACACAGCATTTCACAACAAGCACTTCAGAGGTTTTCTTAGTGAATGTTGGGTTTGATTGCATGTTCGTTGTGCGCATGTCCCCTCTGGTAATGCCATTACAGAATTGTGTCATCAGAGCATGAAATGGATTGCAGCGAAGAAACAATACCCCATAATGGAAGCAGTCTATTGATACAATGTTACTCCAAAGGATGATGTGTCACTACCAAGTTCGACTGAAAGGTATCAATGCACTTCCTCCAGATGAACCCAAACAGCTGAAGATTGGATATGACGTGAGCAATCATGTCTGGATAAAGACCCCGAATGGACAGTACACATCCCTTTATGCATGTTGTTGCGTTATAGGTGGGATTAGCCCACAGAACGTCCTAGTCGACAGGATGCCCCGCCATATAAGGGACTTTCGTTCTGTCATGGGTTCAAATACTTCGGAGAACGAGAGTAACAGTGAACTCTCAACTCAAAGTGCGAGAACAATCATTAACGATGCACACAGTGATTCCCTGGAGGTGGGCAACCCAGATGCAATAGATGACACCTCTATAGATGAGTCATCCGAGAAGGAGTTAGCATTACCACAAAGGATGCAAGAGACCTCCCTGGGTTTTTATCCATATAATCATCAGATTATGGGGGAGTGTAACAGAATTAAAAGGCAGAACGAGCATCCAGCTACCTCTGGTGAACCAATCAGTCTATGCCATTCAAAGAGACAATGTGTAGTGGGTTGTATATGCATGTAGAATAGTGAATGTAAATTAGGGTCATTTGATTTATGATGGTTGACCAATGCTAGAGGATGCTAATGTAAATTTAGCAACCGTCCCTGGCTGGATAAAAACAGGTGGTGAGTCGGTTGGGAGAGAAAGATAAAATGTGACAACAAAGTCGTGTGGAGTGAATTCCGCTCGTGGTTACACCAGAAGAAAAGAAGAGGAAAGAGATGAGAAGTGACAAGTGAACTTCTTTCTGTTGTCCTATTTCACAGACAGCGTTGGACTTTATCCCCCTCCCCACCATTTTCAGTTGATTTTTATTTAACATTCATCAAATGTCTTCTTTTTTTTTTTTTTTTGCTGTTTGTTTATTTTTCCCTCCCTCACTCTCTCTCTCTCTCTCTCTCTCTCTCAACTAAAAGCTAGCTAAAGTTATTACCACCAAATTTTCTATGATTACTACTGAGGCACACTTAGTATAACGGTTATCATGATAGGAATTGGTGATCTGTGTTCAAGTCCTGGATAAAGCTTTTTGTGCTAATACCCTTAGGGCAAAGACATGAATTCATCTGTTCTGGCTATGGTTAAATTGTAGAGCAGCCTAGTTTCTTTAGCCTTACTTTGCATTCCTCAAGTAAACTAAACTGAATCTTTATTTTTAGTTTTAACCATATAAAGTAGACATCTAGTTGAAAATTTCCTATCTAAAGACTAAAGTAAAAAGTAAAGTTGGCAACCATAGTCGAGGGCAATCCAATGGCTCCCTTTTCAATAGCTACTTTCCCCGGATTGCTCCACTTTACCCTTGATAAGTACCTTATAATGCTGAGTGTTAAGCAAGGAGGTATCAAGTACCATTTTTTTAAGTCTTTGGTATGACGCGACCTGGGACTGAACCCTGGTCTCCTGAGCCATTGGCGAACACTTTACTTACTAAGCCAATGAGCCAGTAATGACCTTTTTCTATTGCTTTTTTCCAGTCATTAGAAAATCAAGACTTTAAAAAAAATCCTGTTAGATTTACATCTGTAGCTGTAGTAGTAATGTCACAATCTTACCTTGAAGAAACAGAAGGTGTGCTCTCTCTGCTACCAGGACATGGAAACCAGAAGAAGAAAAGGACGCAAGAGATGTGACTTGTTTTATGGAGGAGAACGAGATAAGCCTCCGTGAAGTGGCGAGATTTGATGAATATAAAAGAGACTAAGTTTAAAGTGGAAAAGCGCAGTATTTTGCTGATGTCTGATTGGTGAACATCCATCAGTTTATTTTGCGTGTTGAATAATTTGACTACCCCCTCCCCCCACTAGGTTGATTCCACTTCGACTAGACTTTTCCAAAACTTCAAACAAGCTATTTCAGCGTACGTGTAACCAGACGCAAATGGCAGGCAAAGCATTTGACATTCGGCTGATTCCTGAATTTTATGGTATCTCATCCGACCCCACAGTGTCGGAATGGTTGGAACAGGTGGAGCGGGTATGTGAAATGTGTGGTATTGACAACGTTGAACGTGTTCTACCACTCAGGCTAAGAGGCGAGGCTCTGTCAATATACCGACTGTTCACCCGTGACCAAAGGGAGGATTTACAGCAGGTAAAACAAGCCTTCCTCGTGGCTTTTGTGCCGGACCCTTTTGTTGCATTTGACACATATGTCTCGCGCCATTTGCGCCCCGGGGAAACTGTGTGCTGCATGTGTGAAGGAGCATCTCTGCAGTTTTGGTCTCCTCAACAATGAGCCGGAGAGGCTACTGGATGGTGCACGAGTGCTTGGGTTACAGGTCTGGGGAGAGGATAACACTCTGTATTGGAGAAGAGGCAACAAAATCCCAGACATGCCACGTGTCGTCAAGCGACGAAACGTATTTTCGCTATGCGGCAAATTGGTTGGGCACCTTCCTGTGGGTGGTTGGCTTCATGTAGCTGTGGCTTTCATCAAACGGAGAGCATCTGACGTCACCACTGGATGGGATGACAAAATTTACGACACCCTTCTCAACACCATGATTAAAGAGGTTCTCACTAGAGTGCGCAAGGAAGACCCAGTGCAGGGCAGATGGTGCGTCGACGGCCAAGCCCTTAGCGTATGGATTGACGCAAGCTCTTTCGCTACCGGCATGTCGCTTATATATGATGGGGCTCTGTCCTTAGCCCAAATTCAGATACGGGGGTGGTCTTCTTTCTTTTTTTTGGAAGAGCAGGTCCAACTTTTGTGGTTGAAGGTGATTCATTTTATTGATTTGATTCTTGGCAATTTGTTGCTTATTCATGCAACTGGTCTTGAAAAATAGATATATAAAAAAACTAATCATTGATAGTTAATGTTATTTAAGGATTTTTTGTTCAATTTAGATTTCTTTTACAATGGTAAAGATAATGCAATCAAGAATCTAGGAGAATCCCTCTGTAATGGTAAACTTAAGAGTAGATAAGTATATCATTTCATAAAATGGTGTTTGGGAAAGTTTTTTTCTTTATTTCTAAATTGTATGGTCATGTGATAGCATTTACTTTTCTTTTGTCATATTCATAATACAAGTTTACGAGTTGTTTAGAATCCTTTGTAAATTTTGTGAAAATCAAATGAGCCTTGAGGAAATGAATTTGTTAAGCTTTGTTTGATCTTCATATCTTCCCCACTTCTAACCCAATTATCTGTCCTCCCATTTCCACTTTACCAATGGTACAAGGACCGACTTTCATCTGCTACATTACAGTCTCTGAGAAAAACATAGACTAGTGAAAAAATTTTCTCAGAAAATCCACTACCCACTTTTCCTTTTTAAAGTAAAAACTTTTGCTTTTAATTCTTTTTCCGATCTTAATGGGAAAATAACTCATTATCATAAAATCAAATTTCAAGGAGATGACTTGGTTATGTTATATTCTATTTATTAAAATGCTTAACAACAAAATTGGAGAGACAGTTCAGTTTTGAAAGAATCAAAACAAAAAAAAATTGAAAAAAATAATCAATTAATTTGTTTTTTATTATTGAAAATTTCATTAAAAATCACAGATTCCATTTCAGATTAACAATTCTGTGATCGCAGAAAATTGGTACACCTACTATCATTTTATTGGCTATAGTAATACTTAAATACCCAGTTTATGTTATGATTTTAATGCTGTTAATTGTTATTGTTTTCTTTTAAAAACATTTCAGCCACAGATGATGATTTTAAAAGCCTGATACCATCCAATTTGAACCTAGAGTCTTTCAGTAGGACAATGCAACAAGAGCAGACCAGTAAGTTCTTTCATCACCTTTCAAAAACACAAATTTCTAATTATAATTATTTTCTGTTGCCTTTTCATGATAAAATTTTGTCTAATGTAATATCATAAGGGAGTAGTCATGGGTGAACCTCAATAAAAGAAACTTGGTTTTTCAATTCTCTTTTTGGTGGACATCAGCTATAGTGTGGATAGAGTGATTAAATCATTCAAAGAGTTGAAAAGAGCTGATTCCTACTTGAACAAAGAATCTATCCTCACACACATTGTGTCTGTTGTCCATTTCTACATACTTTCACAGAATTGAGGGTCCTACATTTGAAGCGAGTTGCATTTTTCTGCTTCTCCACCTCCATCAGATGGTCAACTATCACCACCATAGCAATTGTTGGTGACTATGTCAAACCAACTTTCAGTTTTGATTTCAGGAAAATATGTTTAAGTTTAGAAAATTTTTCTTATTATACATTGATCTATTCCAACAAATGCTTTTATCTTGGTTGTTGTTTTTAAGTGTAAGTTTGATTGCTACGTACAACGGAAGGAAATGGATTCTGTGATTCATTTTTCCTACCAACTTTCCTCTTCACTCTCCACGTTATTATATGTTGTTGTCACTTTTCTTCGCTCCCTCTGTCTGTTGGTCAAACTGGCAGTCTGCAGAAAACTAAAAAGACCCTGATCGCCAAGGAGCTGACATCAACCCAGACGTTCATCTCTTTTCCCTACATGCGCCAGTCTCCTCTGGTGGGATCGCATTGGCTCAATTCTCATTCACTGTCACACCCCTCCTGGTCTCATGACCACAGGTAACAATGCAGACACGTTCTTTTATTTTGGATGCTTCTCCAAAGGGAGATTGCCTGAATTTCTTCCCTGGAGGAGCTCTCAGACTGGTCGGTGACTGGGTTTTCAGGCGAGTCGCTTGTCTCGCGAGATGCAGGCTCGGTCTGTAGCTCACTTTCATATGATTTTCACTCACTATCGTTCACTAATGTGGTCGTTTCGAAGGCAAGGCGGAGATCCTTCACATGGCGTGGGGTTCCATTGACTGATATGGATTGCTCACTGACAACACCAGTGACTTGTCCCATTTTGAAGTTGGAGTTACACCAGCTATTGGGAAACTTTACCCAGACGGGATCTCCTATTCTGTACAAGCTTCGCATTTCTCTTTGACCTGGTGGGCACACGCCGTCAATCCCTTTGATTCGAACCCTGTAGCTATGGAGACTAGTGACTCACAGTGGTGCCACGATAGACATGCTTATTGTCAAATGAATAGAGAACATGGAGCTGGTCTGCAAACTCTGCACTATGAACAGAGTGGAGTATGTCTTGCCACTACATCTACAAAGTGGTGCCCTCACCATGTATCAACAACTCAATAAGGAGAAGAGGACAGACCCAGGAGAAATAAAGAATGCATTTGACCAATTTATAGCATGACAGTTGAGTCAGACTTACATCACCTGGCTCGGCTGATTTGGGAACCGCTGCTTGAACATTGGATGACATGAGCATTTGTGCCGAATTGCCGCAGCGTGTTAGACAGCTTCTCTGGGCATCATTCAGGATAGAGACCATAGCCCTGGAACAACTACTGATCTGTGCTTGCGCCATTGTGACTGATGATCGAGGACAAGAGGAGCCCACCATTACGGTTGAATAGCTCATTTCTCATTTACCGTCACAGTTGTTTCTTTATTTTTTTCTCTTTATTTCATCCATAGAAGTAGATTGTTCTCATTCTATTGTCCATGCAAAGAATATTTCAATTCAGTCATTATATATACTCATATAATGCTCTTTAAACGCAGATCCCAGAATTTCTTTGCCCTGTCAGCTTGGGCTGTAGAATATGCCATCTGCACCTCTACAGAGTGGTAAGACTCAACCTGTTGGCTATGAGTGTATCATTTATGCTGAGATAGTGGGACTTCAAATTCTATTGAAGTGTTGGGCATCAAATATTGGATACTGGGAGCCTGAGATTGATAGGTGCTTGGGGTACCACTCTTGACATAAGTATACTAGTAATGTATATCCCCATCTCAACCAAGGCGAATGCGTTCCCAACAGAAATTGGACTCAGTGGTAGGTGGTGGTGGAGCAAAGGGCTGGTTAAAAAAACAAAATGATGAATACGACTTATTAAAACAAAACAAAAAAACAGTGTACTCTTTACAAATTTCCCAAGAGATCCTATCCTGATATATATACAAGCACAGATTATGACAGCAACATAGAAGACATGACTATTTCTTTTCTTAGTTTCATAGTCCTCTAATTAACTGAGGAAAAACCTATTAGAAAGCTTTCCTCTTTTGCAATAAAGATTTTTTTTCACTAAATGTAGCACTGAAAATGGTAAAAACAACCCATAACAATAATCTAATTGTGGCAAAAACAGAAAAGAAAAGAAATATGCTGAATTATTATTAATTATAGCCATTCTCCATGATATGAAAAATAAGGTATATTCACATACCTCCCTTAACACATCCAGCGGAGTGATGAGAAATCTGTTCCAGTGAAGAAATAAAACTCAAGCTAGAAAAACAAGTATCTGATGTAAAAGAGAATAAAATAAAAAATGACCAATTTATGAACACCAACACTTGTGGTACTATAGCTTCACGACACCTAGTTGGCCGCTGGTCTCGTGATTACCACATGTGTCAACTGGTCTTTCTCTGTTTCTTTCCACGCCCACGTTGCTTTCAGATCTGAGGAAAGAATAGATGGATGTGGTTCAGTCGATGAAGGTTGGAATTCGTGTTGGAAAGAAGAAAAGTTGCCAAGCAAATTTAGAAAAATGACGAAAAAAGCATTTGTTATAAACAGTAACAAACATTTATTTACACAGTTGTTTAAATATTTTTCATCAAACACCACGAACTGGGGGTGAAAGTAGTTGACTGGTGGAGTCTTAACTGCAATTAGGCAGTGTCAAAATGGCGAATGCAATGGCAACAGATTTGGTTCTTTAAGCGGCGAATTCCTGAACCAACTCGATTTTTCGCTTTGGGTGTCCTCTATTTATGGTCCTGAATCCCGAATAATTAATTTCTGATTGGTAAGCCAATGGGGACTGCCGACCAATGGCTATCATCGTAACAATCCCCCCGGTTGGCCTCTGATTGGTTTAGACAATCGGCCAATCAGCCACAGTCATCGGGAGGGGCTACGAGGAGCAGTCCTGTGGTTGGTTGACCAATAATTTAGTGATTCAAGGCCTTGTGCCAAACTTGGTGACACTAACCTAAATTGTCTGCCATCTTAAAAATACATTTTTTTGTTTATGCTTTGAAATCCGATGACTCTTTTGACAGCTCTTGCAGGTGTGTGGATGTTTATTTTTTGGGAACAGATTTATAGGTCAACAAGTTCTGATCGGATCTCAAACTTTTTTGTACTTAATCACTTGGTGTTTATTTCATACATGATTCTCAAAAAATACTTGGACACCCAAAATTAATTTATTTTTAATAAAATATTTATTATCATGATTTAATTAAATTTATCATCATTCAATAAAATTAACTAATTTCATTTAATTAATTTCGCCAGCCAACTCCTTGACACTTAAATGAAAGTGTCATACACTTATATCCTTATATTTAACACCCTGAAACCTCCACTTAAACTTAAAATTGCTATATGATAGTGAAGGTTGACACATATCACTAACTCACTTCGATGCGACACCTACCAAAAGTTTGGGCACCATGAAAACCAGTGCACAAAAATGACTGTAATGAATGAGATGATTTGCTTCTTGCAAAACACATCTGTTTGGCATGTCAAGTTTCCTTGAAAGATTGCGGTTGCCATTAAAAAGCAAATTTATTGGTTGTGGTCATGATTTTTCATTTGTGGCATAATCCTGGCAGCAAATTTATGCCCACCTTCATTGCATTTAAAGCAGCTAATTTCGTCATTTGGAGAGGGTGCTTTGACACAAAGGAAGGTATTGTCTCTGCCACATGTACATGACAAAGAATGGAATTTGTCCAAAACTGATTCAACCCCGTAACACAGAAAGGGCATTTATTTTCTAACAAAATAGCAGTCTGTCTGGATCAACTGCTTGGTAACTTTGGATAAACATTCTCTTAACTAACAGTCCACTTTGAAAGTGAACACTGAGATCAATTTCACATTTCCATACACACCTGCTCTCTGTAAGCTATTACAAAGACAATATGCAAAAATGTAGGGAGGATGGTTCTGATCACCCAGAATCCATATGCAGTCAACTAAAATAAAAATAAAAATTCAATGGAGATCACCTGGCTGACTAAACACTCTGTGAATCATGAAAAGGAGAAAAAAAGTGTTTATGAAAATTAAATATACCCAAGACATCTCTTTTTCAGGGGTGGAAAAAATTAGAAGCCACCTTCCCAGCTCACTCCTACTCAAGTAATGCAACCTATACAAAACCCTTCTGCTCTAGATTGCCAGAAGTGCTATCAACTTTCTAATTTGAAATTGGACAAATTTCTGTAATAAAAGGCAAAATAAATTTACCTTGTGATCCTAAGCAATCCATATGTGTATTGCCTGCAGATGTTTGATAAGGAAAAATCTACCCACTTTTGGAACCTGAATTTATGTGAAAGTATGTCTTGTGTCAGGTATGTAAATTTCGGCTCCTCTCAACACATTCAAACAATCCAGAAAGGAACAAGTCACTATATCCTGATTAAACATTGGTCACACAAGAATTAAACATCTTTTATATTCAACAATCTCAATATATAAAATGTCATACACCTTGCGCTCATGGAGTATAAAGTTTTCACTCACATCAGAAAAATGCCTTCTCAATGTAAATAATATGAAAGATCTATTTGAAAATGTCAACATTGATGAAATTCCGTCCTTTTTGAGAAAAATAAAATTATACTAAAAAATATAAATGTAAACCTGATCAATACCAGCAAAGTAGCCCTGCTACACAATTCCCAACAATGCTAACAAAAACTCTCAACTACAAAAATGTAATTGTACATTATTCCCTAATCTTCGGGCATAAAATAGTTGCAAATGGGTTGATATGATGTTAAAATCCATTAAATCAATTAAAAAAACTAGTATTTCATTATTTCTTATCAAAACAGATTATTAGATATGATTTATTATCAAACTCTGTAGCAATATATGAAATATATGAATATCTAGTTCTCCAAAAATGAATACACCTCTTATATATACTTCTGCAATTTTATTTTTGTTTACAGAGGTGTTTCAGTTTTATTGTTGGTGACAATTTCTATGTGATAGTTTGGTAATAAATAATACCTAATAATATCAGTTTTGATAGTATAATCATCCACTAGAAATAAAATCTTGCTATCATTGGTTTAAAAGAAATTTAACTTATAAGAAATTTTTAAGAGTGTATAATTAGGGTGCCAAATATTGTAGAAGATATGCTGTTTAAACAGTCCAACTCTTGGATAGACCTGAAGGTTTATAGTTTGAGTCTTGACTAGACGGCAGAAATCAACTAACATAATCTGTTTCATATGAGTTAATATTATTACAAGCATTGTTTTACTTACTGTGTCCCATTATATGATTGTTTATTTTATTATATAATGTATATAATTCTTATTGTCATAGGTTACTTTTATTATATGATGTGTTTATTATCGGATTGATTTTTTATCATATTTATTATATGATAGGTTATTTTATTATATGGAGAAGTCAAAGGAGCTTCCTGAGAACATCAGATATACTATTATCAATAAACACTAGATCTCTAAATGACATAAGACCATCATTGAGGCTAGTTGTATTCCTATTTCAATCGTGAGCAATGTTATTTAGAAGTTTGCTGAGCATGGAACTGCCAAGAACCTCTCTGGACAGTAAGAGGAAAATTTCTGAGAGGAGTCTTTAATCTGTGGAAAAAACTTCATATAAAACATTCTAAGACTTGAAAGCTGACCTGGAATAATCTAGGGTAATTGTTTCATCATCATGTACCATACAGTGCACACTAAACCATTTATTTCTGAATATATTGCAAAAAATTAAAGGGTACCAATAATGATGACCAGGATTGTTTATGATAGGTTATTTATTAGATCATATAGATGTACAGTGTTTGGTATATGATACATTATTTCATTATATGGATTATGATTTACATTAGGTACTGTATACTAGTCTCATATACCAGCTGATTTGAGTGATTTTGTAAGAGGCTTTCTTGGTATAACACTATAATACTTTCTGGGAAGTGTGGAATCACTCCTTCATTACCATTACTTCCAAGTCCACTCTGAACAGAAATGGTAGTACATGTTAGAGTCCGATCTATGAGTCAAATAGATCTGCTTGAGATAATGTTTATTAATGCAGTAAGATTTGTTTAAAAAGTCAGAATTACTGTTGTAATAATTTTCTTGAACCCCAAATCAGTCTTTTCATAGAATTAAAGAATAAACATTTTAGATCAATTTTTCATATTTAGCTTCTGTATTTATCTTTTGTAAAAAAAAGTTTTTGTATGAATGATAGTTTTATATAAATTATTTTTGAAGAAAAAATTGAATTATGCCATTTCTTATGATGACATTTCTTTATGTTAAGCATGTTTTGTTTTCTTTATTTTTCATTTACAGATTCTGAAAATATTTTAAATAATGGCCTTTTCTCCCAAAAGAAATTTATTTGCTGTAATTTAGGTGAAGATACCACTGCTGTTGAAAGTGTGATTGTAGAAAATGGAGGTAAGAGATCTTAATTAATCATCACATAATTTATGGACAGAACTTTGGCCACCGAAGTTTTGGTGATTAATAATGGTATCCTACTGCTTGTTTTATACATATTAGTTTATGAAAATTCCCAAATTCAAGCTTCTAACAAGCAGTTCATTTTACAATGTAAATCTAATGCTAAACTAGTATAACAAAGAATGCCCATTTCCAAGGTTGTGCTTTCTAGGTTGCAGTGTTGTATGTATTCTTATGCAAATAAGTTTCTTCCTTATAGATAGCAGTTGGCTGAAATAGGTCAGCAATTGGGTGGTAAATATTATTTAATAAATCCCAGTTTACAACAAGCAGGATATTATAGCATTAAACAGTTGCTGTCTTCAACTTGGTATTTTGTGAAATAACAAAAAGATATTATCAGGATTCATTGCTTATCTCATGTGATGACTTTCACTTACTGGAAGCAAAGGGAACATGCTGCTTTATATGTCTTTCATGGAAGTGGCCATTTGTAATGTGAGGAACCCACATGTTCAGGTTAGAGTCTTTCCGTTATCATATATAAATATGCATGTTATTGTCTATATAAGGACTCATCCAAAGTAGCACAACATAGGAGTTATCAATGATAGTTGGTGGGGGTGTCCTCGTGGTGTAATGGTTAAAACAGTGGACTGCAGGATCGTGGTAAGCGAGTTCGTGCTCCAGTCGCGGTATTACGTTCACTTACGGACAAATACCCTTGGGAAAGGTATGAACCCCCTTATCCTCCTAGTTTTGGCATTAAATAACCTATGGAGGTTGATATGCTATTAAACAAAAAAACCAAACCAATGAGAGTTGAGGGAAAACCAAAATGAAAGTGACATTTTGTTGGAACATTAAAAGCAGTACTTTGAGGAAAAAAGAGAAAAAGTTCAATTTAAGTTTATTAGTGAGAGACAAGAAAAGTTTTGTTTTGGAAGTATTGACATCATTCAGAAAGACTTGACTTGTGACAAGAGAAGAAAAAAAGTATCTTGGCTTCTTGCTGCTTATGTTGTGGCATAATCATCCATGTGGAAGAAAAGTGATGAATGAAACACAAGTCTTTTTTAAACAAATTTGAAATGTGTTGAAATTGATTACGGTATTGTATTTCCTTTGCTGAGTTGAAATGTGTCTATGGAAAATAAAGCCAGCTCTCTCCTACTGCCATAGGGACATACACAGTCTACTCCTCTGAATATTTTTTCCTTGTGTTCATTCGAGCATTCCAGCTCTTTACATAGAGCTTGGTAATTCACCTATGCAAAACACCACATATTTGCATAGATGGGCCAGCCACTAATCACAGTTTCTGCGCTTGCCCACCTCCAATCATTTTGAGGTTGTCTGATCAGTCTGGTGACTGTGTCTGCACATGCACAACTTGCACGCTTGACATATTGGGATGACTGTGCAGGCACAAACTCACTTTCTCTGAGGTGGCAAATTTCCAGATTCATCCCATGCCCCCCTGTCATAATTGCACACTGTGCAACTTGGGGCAGGCCTTTTCTGCTGGGCACTCCTCTTGAGTGGAATGACAGAGGCTTTGTCCTCAGACAAACTCGTCTGTCAAGCTGTCATCTGCGTCTGATATCCAAGGCAATGCTCAGCGGACTCAGCTTTAGATACACCAATTGTGTACTGTCCTCAGAGTCGCTTCTGTCGTCTGATGACAGTTGTGACCCT
>OY757939.1:69830560-69838060 GCA_963585895.1 Sepioteuthis lessoniana | reverse complement strand
TCAATTCGTTTATCGGACAGGCCAGAAAAATTTGTCCATTCTCAAAATGAAACATTTCTTTTGGTCCTGGGTAGTTCACTAAATTACATTCAATGATTGTGATGTAACTCTTAAAAAATTCGAAAGTCTCCAAGTGGAAAGGTAAATAAAGTGAAGGTAAGAAGAGGTTGTCACTTGTTCCCCTCACAAGAAGGAAACGATAATTTACTAAGCTTTTTGCTTAGATGTAGCACAAGGCCGCATGATTTGGGCACCCAATGAGAATCGAACTCACTCGTGTAGGTTCGCTAGTCTACCTTGCTAACCATTACACCACCAGAGGTGCCCACAAGAAGGAAACGATAGACCAGTTGTCATTTTCGCTAGTTACGAGACCGGTCTTATAAAAAGAAAATGTAGTTTTCTCTGTCAAATTAAGGAAAACTTTTTCACCGATGGGGATGCAAATAAGATGACTTAACTTTTCGTCTGTCCGAAGAGGTTAGAGAGGCTGAGATGTGTGGAGTAACCCTTTTCTTAAAATTACTCCGAAATTCACTTTGACCCGGACTATTAGTATCTTTTAAGGTCTCATCGATCTTTTTGAGATGATGTTTAAAATGAATTTGAACTACATTGGTTCTTCATTCATATTGTATCAAAGTATAAAGTGTTTATCCCAAAGAATTGCAACCATAGATACTTGAAAATTATTAACATTAGATAAGAATACTTGAAATTATGTAACTTTGTGTAAGTTATTTGCACCAAGAATAGGTAAGTTTATTTGCAAATCATTCGATAGGAATCGTTTCTTGAAGCACCCCAACAACAATAACAAATAATAAAAAAAAAAAAAATTACAACAACAAAACAACGACAAAAAACAAAAACAAAATCCGACTCCAGCGTTAAATCAACCAAACAAGATTTGACACACAGTAAACCAACCAACCAACCAACCAACCCCTAAACATCTATTTTAACAATTCGACTTTAACGACTTGAATAGACAACAGAATTTTACGAGGCTGGGATACATGCTCTCTCATTCGAAGGTGGAACATTTGGTATTGATAGAAACAGTGACTACTCTTTAATGGGAGAATAGTTAGAATCATCTCTTTCCCAAGGCTATTAGTGCTATGTGAAACGCAAACAGACTCGTCAAGGTTTGAACCCAGATCACTATGTTCATTTTCTACGACGATAATCATTACACCACGGCCATCTCCGTATGTATGTATGTATGTATGTATGTATGTATGTGTCAGTGAATATGACCATGAAAATAATTTACTTACCCTAGCAACTAACTTTCAACATATTTTCACAAATAATTTCCTTAGAGATGTTTACAGCCATCTTACAAAGGCTGCTCCTTCCAATCTTTAAAATCCGAATAACATCCTGTTCGTGTAAGTGTAATATAGATTTTTTCTATTAAACAGAACACGATTAATGTAATTTAACTTTCATCAACCCATTCCTATTAAGTAGTACAAAAAATTTTATATACAAGGGAGGCTATCTTGTAAAAAATATAAATTTGTTCCTTCCCTTTGTAGTAGGCTTTTCAATGACTCGTAGAATACTATGATTGCTATGTGTATGTATGCATCATTGCTAGTATGTGTATGTATTTATCTACTACCACATATAACAATAGAGAAATACGAGGTATTACACAAAAGCAAAACGAATTTGATTTAGCAAAGGTTAAGTATGAAAGTATAAAAGTCTCTTTCGAAGTTGTTGCCTCAGACATATGGCGATCTCACAAAAAGTACAGTTCGAAAAATTTCCTGAACTGTTGTATACAAGGCTTGACCAAGTAAAGGCCCGGCAGCTATGCAAATGAAGTATTTCACTCCTTCCTTTGTCAAATTAATATTCAAAGAATATGGGATAGTAAAAGACAAACAAGAATCGATTAGTAAATCTGACCGATGCGATAACAACAAAGATATTAATACCAAAGCGAACGAATAACAAAAGCAAAAGGAGCTACTATTTCTGAATATTTGCTATCCAAACTGATAGAAAAATAAAGAGCGATAGACGAAAGATATTGTGGACTATAAAAGAAAAACATGCCTACTAATTGATACGAATGTCAGTGCCCATAGATAATAACCTATCAGTCAAAAAGTATTATAAAATAAGCAAATACAAAGAAGTGGAAATAGAAATTGAAAAAAAATGTGGCCCCTTAAAACCCAAGAAAGAGACAGAAACACATAAACAAAATATTTGGCAGTCACAGTTTTTATGAAAGAAAAAATAAATATTTTGCAAAACTGCTTATGAGAATACGGTCAATGTGATAGATAAAGTAACACCCGCAAGAATGGATAAAACATGGCAAAATTTAAATAAGACATATTGTGACTGTTCAGAACAAAGTCCGTAGTACTAAGACACGGCTCAGTCTTAGTCACCAATTCGCTCGACTCTACACGACCAAGCTGCCAACACCGACTTTGACCACGACGCTCCAGCAATGCAGCATCCAGTCCACGTACGACTCGCTGTTACGGACTGCCCTTGCATTGCAACAATTAGACCATGTACGACTCGCTGTACGGGCTAGCAACCAGATCGACCCCCTCTCCGGTTAACCCAATGTACTGTCAAAACCGGGACATCGATTTACCAACCACGACCGACCTCAGCTACCCGCAGCGATCGTCCAGCTACATTCAACAACTCGACCGACCTCAGCTTCCCGCAACGATCGTCCAGCTACATTCAACGACTCGACCGACCTCAGCTTCCCGCTACCATCGTCCAGCTGCATTCTACGATTCAACTGACAGCTACCCGCATCAAACATCTAGCTGAATCTCCACGACTCGACCTACGTCAGCTACCCTCATCGAACATTCAGCTGCGCACATCTACGACTCGACCATACCAGCTGCTGAAGACCAAATACAACCGCTACGGACTTTACACACACGTTTGTAATTCCGACAATAAATCGTCACTTTTGTTGTATCTGTTACCTCGTCTTTGTTTCCTTCATTGTCTTTGGCTTTCATGACTCGGACGCATGAAACTTAAAACATCTGCGGGGTCGACGTGCTTATCGGCTCCGCAACAAGATGAGTCGAAAAACTTATTTCAGCTTATCTCTTTATTTGATTAGATTATTTCTAAATCATTATAATATCCCTTATTTGAATTGTTTTTTTTTTTTAAATTAATCATAAAGAAATTATACTTACTTTTGATAGTTTCGGTATTTCAAATCAAAATATTTTCTAAACTGTTTTCATTGAAAACAACAACAAATACACTATTCATTTAATATGAAAATGAAAATAGAAATAAAGATAAAATAAAATCAAAATTTTAAAAACTTCACATTGACGTTATTTTTGAGAATTAAAAAATCTTAATTCTTATAAAAGTTCTAAAAATTTAAAAAAAAATGATAATTCTAAAATTACGAAATAAATTAAAATTACTTAATTAAAATAATATAAAATTACAAAAAATAAATAAAAAAACTCTAGTAAATCCGTTATTTTTTTTTTTTTTACTAAATAAATAAATGAATAAATGGGTAAATAAATAAATAATGAAAAATATTTTGATCTCTAATTACGTCATATTTCCAAACAGAATTCAATTAACAATAATACAACGCTAGGAATTTTCTAATTTTCTTCGTTCAATTTTTTTATTTAAAAATAATATTCGGATGAAGATATAGTTTAACAAAAAAAAAAAAAAAAAAAAAAGAAAAGAAAAGAAAAAACCCAAAAAAGCAAGAAAAAAAATAAGAAAAAATAAATCGCCCTCCCCTCCCTCAATAAAGAAACTTTAGTCGTTGGCGTATATATAAACAAAATATTCAGAAAATGTCTCTGAATATTTTGTTTCATCGTATTTTATAATCAAATACCGTCTGATTTATTTCAATTTGTATCTTACTCACACTTGTGCATGCGCATGCGTGCTCTCTCTCTCTCTCTCTCTCTCTCTCTCTCTCTCTCTTACACACACACACACACACACACACACACAAATATATACACAAGTGCACATATACATACATATATAGATGCACACACACACACACACACACACACACACACACACACACACACACACACAAATCTTGATTTAAGGCCTATGAGACAAGTAGATTAATGGTCCTTACTGGCAGGGGGTTAAATTCATCAGTTGGTAGCTCAGTCGTCTGGGACTGCAGAATACACTGACTGCATCACTGCTGAGAGGTAAGACTCCCTCCAACGAGTGTCCTGTTTATGACACTGAACAATCTGGTGCTTTGGGGAATGCGTAGTGCCCCTTTATTGCCATCACTCCAAGGTCCACTCTAACCCAGAGTGGTTGCACCAGATCGGGTTTATCTATGGTTCAAATAGAACTTAACTGTGTGCTTATGCTAAACTGAATTCCTTGAAATAGAACTGTTTATATGTATAGAAATGGATTTGACATTAAATAACCTACAATGGTTATTGTACCATAAAACCAAACCAAACAAAATGACTTGATTCGGTTTTAAATAAGCCGAAAACAAAACAACCAAAAACTAACTATTCAATTCGCTGCCGTACTATTTTACTCATAGTTGGCGAAGAAAAAGATGGTTTCATGCCTTCCCTAAAAACATAAGTGCCAAGTGAACACAGACAACCTTGGCTGGGATTTGAACTCGGCTTACTAATTCCATTTTTAAACGATTAATCTCTGTGCCCTTTTTGTTATGAATGAAAAAGTTCGTGTTCTAGTTATCGATATATTCTCATACTCCAACTTCTCATGTTTATGAGACAGACACACAAACATGTGACAGACACAGAAACATGTGACAGACACATAGATACTGAGGCTAAAAAGCCGTTTTTATATAAACTTACCTGCACACCAGCATATTGAAAACCTTGGTATTTGCAGTGCAACTGGCATCTATTGACAGTCATTGTCTTGCTGGTCATGAAACCTGCCGGCAAGGCTCTCTGGGATTTGTCACCGAAACAACCAATGTATACTGAAGAAAAAGAACTGAAATGAACAATATGTTTCTGGGTTTGGTCCCACACATAAGACACTTAATCAAATTAGGGACTGCTAAGTTAAAAGAGTCTTTTAATGTTGCAAATATAAAGGAATTATTTGAACTCTGACAAGTATTCAAAAAGTTTGAGAAGTTAAAAAAACAAACAAAAACAAAACGAAAACACGACAGAAACTTCGGCACTAAAGATATGATTTCGAATAAGAATCTAAATTCTAATAATAATCTGATTTGTGTTCAAACAGCAAAAAGTTTACATTGTTGAGGGATTTTTGCCAGCGAAATAGTGTTGAAATACTCGAAAAATAAAGAAACACACACACACACACACACACACACACACACACACACACACACACACACACACACACACACACACAAAATAACGCTTTCTCATTATACGCAACATATAAGGGCCCAACTGTTCAGTTAAATATGTGATCCAATGGACCACTTATTCAGGTGATTTGTTTCTAGAGTTGAATGTTCAACAATACTTATAGATATTGTATTGTAAACTCTTATATAGTGCTTGTTTTAGGTACTCGAGCTGAAAAAGTGCTTTCCATTTCGCATATATATATATATATATATATATATATATATGTGTGTGTGTGTGTGTGTGTGTGTGTTTAAAAGGTTTCTTGATTAAGTTGTATTATAATGCTCGTGAATCGATATCCATGATAACAATAAACTAAACCAAAGTTTCACAAATGAGCGAATCAGGTGATTTGTTTCTAGTGTTGAAGGTTTGTGTAGAACCATCTACACTTTTGGGGGGAACTTCTAACAGAAGAATGGGGTACCAATATGCCACTGGTTTTCCAAACACCAAAGGTTTTGAATCGGAGTTTTTTGTTTTTCTCGATCGATTTCTCTCCCAAAGAGCCTTGTCTGTCTTTTATTTATAGTTAATTGAGTGAACAAAAAAAAAAAAAAAATTAGATGAATTAGTGCCTTCTCCAAATGGGTAGATTAAAACGAATTCTATTGATACCTTCCCCAATGAAATGCAAATTTCTTGTGCAGGATTTTGTGCGGTTCGTTTTTCCAAGACACCCCTTATCTGGAATGCTATTGGGAATTTCGAATCTAATTTGTAACTTTATAAGTTTGGGGGTCTGTGTATACAATTATTTCGATCATTCTTTGATTTAGGCTTGAATGTCAAACCAAGGGAAAAACTCCGCGTGTAGACATTTATTTTTTAAAATGTAAATTTTGATTTTAGCAGCTTTGTGTTCAAAGTTTGGAGGAAAAAGTTTTCTTAAAGTTTAAGGAATTTACAATTAGAGGGTTGAATACGATTTTACTAAATGCTCAGTAGTTTAATTAAATAATGGTGTTGTAAAAATCTCAAGAAAAAAGAGCATATCAACATTGAAAGAGCAAAGAAAAAAAAAAAAAAATAAATAAAAAAATAAATGAATAAAAAAACCCAAAAAGAACAAAAACAAACAGTTCTTTAAATCCTTCCTGGTCAATGATTTTGAACAACTTTAAAAAAGATTTGTTGATGTTCGTTCGCTATTATTACGATTCTGTTATTTTTTTTAATATTTATCATTTTTTTTTTGAATATTTGAATATTTTTTTTGAATTTTTTGAATATTTATCATTTTTTTAAGTGGACTTGAAGCAAATAATAATAATAATAATAATAATAATAATAATAATAATAATAATAATAATAATAAAACTCTCAAAGGAGTAAAATATTAATAACTACCAAATCAGAACACTTGGAGAAAAGGAAACTTACAAATGTTTTGGAATATTGGAAGCAGACATTATCAAACATGCGGAGAGGAAAGAAAAGATTCCAAAAAGAATTCCTCAGGAGAACAACTATTTGAAAGCAAACTATATACCAGAAATTTCATCAAAGGGATAAATACCTGGTCAGTCACCATCTTGAGATACTCCGGACATTTCTTAAAGTGGACCAGAGAAGAACTTTAGCAAATCCCCCAGATAACAAGAAAACTCATGACTATGCATAAGGCCTTACATCCGAGTTATGACGTTGACCAACTTGATATCAAGAAAAAAAAAAAAAAGAAGGAAGAGGACTTGTCAGCATTCAAGATAGCGTCGTTGCATCAATATAACGACTAGAAGATAACATAAAAAAGCGATGAGGAAGACTGATTAAAACACTAGCATCAACGAAACAAAAAATAAGCAAAAAACAAAAATGGGAAGAAAAACAACTGTATGCACATTTCAAGTGACAAACAAGCGAAATATCACACGAGAAAACTTGGACATGGCTGAGAAAAGGAAACCTTAAGAGAGAAACTGTGTAAACGTTACTCCCTCTCCCCCACCACACACGTTAACTTTCTTTCTTCTAACCATTCCACTTCTTAGCCGGCCGGTGATCAACTAGTGGTTCGAGGGGGTAACGCACATTTCTTGCCACCACACAAGAATACGATTGAGGGAACGGAGAAAATAGG